>VXBD01014905.1:31512-50317 GCA_013399975.1 Indicator maculatus
TTCCTCCTGGATTACACAGGTACTATACTGGTCTCCATCTGCCAGCTCAGGAGACCAGTTGCCCTGAAGACAACCTATCCTACTATTGAAAATTAACCAAAGAAGGCATTAAGTTTTCCTCATCTTTTGCTACTATATTCCCTCCATGTCCACTAAGGAGTGAAGGTTGTCCTTGCCCCTCCTTTTTCCATTAATATATAATAAAGACTTTTTTTATTGTCCTTCACAGCAGTGGCCAGTCTAGGTTTTAAATGGGCTTTTGCCTCTCTGATTTTTTTCCTACCTGACCTAGCAACATCCTTAAACATTTCCTGGATTACTTCCCCTTTTTTCCAAAGGTGATACACGCCCTTTTTTCCCCTTAATTCATTCAGAAGGTCATTGCCCATCCAGGCCAGCCATCTACCCCCACGGCTCATCTTTCAGCACATTGGGACAGCCTCTTCCTGAGCCTTCAAGATTGCTTTCTTGAAGTAGTTCCAGCCCTCCTGGACCCCTTTTTTTTAAGGGCTGTTTCCCAAGGTACTGTCTGAATTAGTTCCTTAAGTGATCTGAAGTCCTCCCTCCAGAATCCCAGAGTGGAGGTTTTGCTGATGTCCCTCTTAGTTTGACTGCATACTGAAATTTCTATTATTTCATGGTCACAATAATAGAATGTCACAACAACCCCATGCAGTGCTTGGGGAAGATGACTGGAAAGCTGTCCACCTGTCCAGCTGTCCACAGAAAGACCTGTGTTTGTTGATCAAAAGTCACCTGAATATGTGCCATCATATGTGCCAGATGGCCAAGAGAGGCAGCAGCATTCTGGTTTGCACCAGGAATAGTGTGACAAGGAGGTGATCAGCTGTCCTGCTGTACTCAACACTGTTAAGGGCACGCCTTGAATACGGGCTTCAGTTTTGGGCCCCTCGCTACAAGAAAGATACTGAGGTGATGGAGAGGGTTCAGGGAATGGCGATGAAGCTGTTGAAGGGTCTTAAGAGGAGTGGCTGAGGGAACTGTGTCATTTAGTTGGGAGAAAAGGAGACTGAGGGGACACCTTCATGCTCTCTACCACTAGCAAGGTGAGTGTTGGTCTCTTCTCACAAGTAAGTAGCAATAGGATGAGAGGAAGGTTTAGACTGGATATTAGAAGAAACTGCTTCACTCAAAGGCTGAGCAAATACTGGAAGAGGCTCCCCAGGAAGGTGGTTGAATTTCCCTCCCTGGAGGTGTTTATAAGATGCATAGGTGGAGTGTGAGAGCACCAGATTCGGCAGAGGTGGAAGATGTGCCTCTAATGTCTTCACTGGTGGTTTTATGTCAGTTTAGGTATTTAGATGAGAATTTAATGCTTAGAATGGCTAGGTCTCCTGAACATTTCTATCTTCAAAGCTGCAATCATATCGATTCTGCAATTTGGGGTGAAAGGAATTCTGTGTGTTATGCTTAATATACATTCACAGTGTGAAATGTAATTGCTCCTTTGGAGTTGATAATGTGGTTTTTTATTGCCTAAATCCCAATTTGCTGTACTGTCTGGTGATATAAACCTTGGTTTATGTTGTGAATACATGACATTATATAGGGTGGGCCAAATCCTCCTATGAGTTAGAATTTGTATCCATATACAGCCACAGAAATTTTGGGAGTCCAGGGGATATCACCGAGACCAAATTTTGGTCTGTACATCTCACTGGCTTCTGGGCTGTAGGAAAGATATTGGAAATAGTGTGTGCCACATTCTGACCTAAGTGCGCTGATCCCTGGACTATAGCTCTTGGTTGAACTTCCTGCAGCTGCCTCTCTGTGGGATTACTTAGAGCTTGTTTAGGTTACATCTCACTGGTCAAGTCATGAGACAGGTTGAGGATGGTTCTGAGCTTGGGATCACATAATAGTTGAACACTGTGTAGGTCCACTCTTTAAAACTTAGATACCAGGAGGCTTCTGGTCCCATTCAGCAGGCTGTGTGGCAGTGGCATCCAGATGCTGGATCAAGTACCTGAGGGAATCCTCTGTGCTTAAGCCTTCCTTCAGAATCTATTTATTGAATAAATAGGAAGTGAGACAAGAATATTCCAAAAAAAAAAAAAAAAAAAAAACTAAATAGAAACACGAAGAAGAATGTGTTATCTCATCTGAAGGCCTGGACAGAGACAAACAATGAATCATTGACAAACTATTTCCAGCTGGAACTTAATAGACCAGAAGGTAATGCATTTAACTATAAGAACTTTATATATATAAGAATATAAGAAGATTCTACCTTCAAACAACAGAGCTTTGGCCTATTCAGGTCTGACAGTGAGATGTAAGTACTCAAAGTTAACTGGGAATCTCCATACCTTCTCAATCTCATCTCAGTTTCTGAAATCTGAAACAGTGGTCAGGATTGGAATAAGATGCCCAGGGAAATGGTGTTGTCACTGTCCCTGGAGGTGTTAAAAAAGACATGTAGACATGACACTTTGTGACATGGCTTAGTGGATATGGTGGTGGTGAGTTGACAGTTGAACTTAATGATCTTATATTTTACAACCTTAATGATTTTATGATTCTATTCTATTTATGGAACAAGCCAGTATTTTTAGCAGTCTGTTATCTTTTAATTTTAGTTTAATTGTTTGGGATTTTTGTTTTGGTTTGGTTTTCCTTTTTTTTGCTATTGTTAGTTTTGGGATTTTGCCTTTTCTTTTTTTTTTTTTTTTTTATTCTAGAGTAAAAAAAAGGCTATGACTGGGAAATTATGTATTTGCAAAAGAAATTTTAAAGTATTGTATTTCTTATGGAATAAATATAGGAATTTAGGTATAACTGGACTTTTCTTTCAATTGTAATTAGTTTTATCATGAGAATAGAGTATTTTATCATAGCAAGACTGCTATATCCCAATATTGAACAAAGAAACTAAAGGAATTAACAGCTTTAGGAAACCTAAATTAGATAAGTAACATTAGATTGCTCTAGACACATGCTTTTACTAATTTTGATGTGTTGTTTTTCATGTCAGTTATGTTCCATAAACTAGGTTTCTGGTAACGCTTTGGTTTTTTGTGTGACGCTTTGAGAACCAGCTAACAGTTTCCCGTGTTGCCTAATTCTCTAAGATTTCTTACAGATAGTTTCTAATGATGTTTGGAACAAGGCCAGCAGCAGAACCCTCTATGTGTAGGCATTACTTATGTGTTTTGCCTCACAAAATGTTCAGAGGAGAGTTGAAAATGTTGCCTGTTTCATCAGTTTGCAAAAATATGCTAGTTAGGGCTGGCTAAAGTCTGACAAAACTATGAGACAGTCAAAAAAAATATTGAAAAGAAAGAGAGTGACAAAGAAAAGCATATTATTGGGTCTTTCTTTGGGTATTAGGATACACGTTTAGACTACTAGGTTTTAAGACATAAAGGTTGCTTCCATTTCTTTGGGAGACCTCTTCCTTGGAGACAACTCTACAAAGTTGATTTCGTATTTATTTGCATTCCTCTCCCCAGCTACTCTATTTCAGCCATTTTCTTCTCCCTGGATCAAAATCATATGAATGAAATGTTGAGCACTGTAAAGTCAGCAGTTTTTCAGACCTTTTGGTGAGGCTTTTAAACTCTGCTTGACTGTAAGAGAGAGCAACCAGACAGCCAGGACCTATGGATATGTTCTGAAATATGTCCACATGTTTCATTCAGAGAGAATGATCTTATCTTTACTCTGTCTGGACACAAATTTTCAAAGAGTAAATTTTACGTTCTTTCCTCAAGTCTGGAATTATATTTGCATTTATCTGCAGAAAGCTGAAGAATAATTTTACCAAATTGAGTGAGTGGGTGACAAAACAGCATATCAGGCTCAAGGTCTACAAATGCAAAGTAATGCACACACAGAAAAAAGAATAATTATGCATGTCCAGTTATATGCATAGGTTGTTAACTGGTTTAGGAAAGAGGGCTTATCTTCATTGTGGGTGGCTCTATACAAAGTAATTTACATGGCAATTAAAAGAAGCTGAGTATATTATTAAGAGTTATCAAGAAAAGCCATGAAAATAAAAGAGAAAACTACAATGTGTAAATCCATGGTATAGACATTTTTTGGAACATTGCTGGAAGTAGGTATTTCTAACTCAGAAAAGAAGTATTCATACTAATATATCTGCATAAATGTGGAAGGAAACGTAAGAAGAATTGTCTGGATTGAGAGTTTCTCTTCAAAAAGACAATACAATAAGAAATTTCATCTTGGAAGAGATGACTAGAAGAGAAAAGAGGAAAAGAAAGTCCTGTGAACCTGTAGAAGGATGAAGGAGAT
Source organism: Indicator maculatus (assembly GCA_013399975.1). NCBI lineage: Eukaryota > Metazoa > Chordata > Aves > Piciformes > Indicatoridae > Indicator > Indicator maculatus. The sequence continues at coordinate 35,794 of VXBD01014905.1, forward strand.
AAGCAGGGAATGTTCGTTCACTGACTCTTAACATAGGGACTGGGGTGCTCAATGAGTTACGATGCAGCACATTTAATATAAACTTTTCACACAGTGCATGGTTAGAGAGCAAACTTCTCTGGCACAGTACATTACTGGACTGGAAAAATTATCTATTTAGATGAGGTCACAAACAATAAGTTCATTGATGAAAGTTACATACAATACTTCTATTAAGGCAGTCACTGGCCTGTATTGGGTGGATACACCAGGAAAAGTATTACTGCTTTTTTTTCAAATGAGTCAAAATTAGTTAGGTTTGAAAAGATTAGTGTCATAAGAAATCTTAAAGATTCTCTCAGAGAAATCAATAGGGAAATACAACTGAACAAAACAGAATGTGGTACATTCTAATGGAAAGAAATCATCCAGCATCCTACAAAACATGAACTGCTAATGAAGGAAAAAATGGCATTCTCCTACAAATGCTGTAAAAAACAACAACAACAACAAACAAAACAAACCCCTAGAAAACCCAAACAAAAACAAACAAAAACGAAACACACAAAAAACACCAAACCAAACCCCCAAAAGCCCCCAAACAAGCAAAACAAAATACCCCCAACCAGCCAACCAACCAAACAAGCAAAAATGCCAAACCCAAGTTAAACAAAAACAAAAAAACTCTGCAAAAATAAGGGGAGGGAAAAAACAACAGAAAACAAGATGTGAGATTGTCTTAAGAAAAGTACAAGAAACCCTAAAAATACTATAATGTTATTTTAGTACACAGAATGCTTTGGATACAATAAGCAGTTCTGTCCAGTGTATCCCAGAAGAAAAAAATATGAGACAGTGAGAGAAAAATAAAAAAGTCTAAGAAGGAGCAATGAAAACTATTATGACATAAAAATACTCACTGAACAGTCATTTGAAAAGAATGTTTTACTCAGGAAGAAAAGGCGTAAGAAAAGATGTAATTGAGCTATGTCATGGAAGTAATGGAAACAGCTATCTCACAACTCTAGTGCACCAGAAAATGAATCAGAATACACAGCAAATGATTAGTTCTAAATTCAGCTGAATTGCTAAGAAGAGTTATTTTTCCTTCCAGTATTGCTTAACCCACTTGATTTAAACCCACCATATGTTCAGACAGAGGAAGAAAAGGGATAAGAATTATGTACTGAGTGAATCAGGATAATATTATCAAACCAACATATGCTTGTATTTTTCCTGTGTGTCCTCTTTCCAGTACTGCAACGATGTCAGTAGAAACAACTCCTTTAAATATCTGAAGTTACAATATTAAAAGGAATAACAATTTTTAGCATATTTCCCCCCAGTTGCCTGCTTTATAAAGAATGACATTTTGAATGTTAATAGAAGCCAAATTCACACTTTTGAAGCTACGTTTTTCCAATAGTAGGAACTGATGATGCCCAGGAAGGCTGAAGAGAATGATAAACAGACACAATTCTTAAATTAGGGTTGCATGGCTAGTACACTTGACATTTTATTGGTTTAGAGGCTTCAATTTTGTCAGCTTCACTTTTCAATGCTTGTAGAGCCAAGTCCAATTTGTATCCTGTTGTTCCCCTAGCCACTATGATGGAGGTGTTTCAATATTCAACTTTAAATGATTTCTTATGAAATTTTTCTACATCTCCATTGTGATTGTAAAGAAACTCTGAAAGCATCAAAACAATTTGTCTTTGAAATAAATAGCTCAATTTCCTCCCTCAAAAATACAGCTGATGCCCTACGTTTATCTTAGAAATAACCTACTGCTTAATAATATTTCACTTTGGCTGCTTCACTATTTTATGTTATCATACATAATCTAATCTTTGGAAATTTGGCTTCTGAAATTGTTAATAATAACAGATGATTAATTTTGGCAGATCCTCATTAGTAACACTATTTATTTTAGGTCTCCATTAACCTGTCAGATAAGAGCTTTGGAATCACCATTGTAAGAATCAAAGCAGGTTCTCATAAGCTCTAATTAGGGTGAATGAAAGTGTCACATGTTGTCTTTCAGTGTATTCATATGTTAGTGTGGATTGATGGCTTTCTGCTCAGATTCAGTTGCAGGTACATAATTTTTTGGGACTTGGTTATATTCCACCTCTGTTTACAGAAATGACAGGGATAGTACTGTAGCCAGAGAAGAACAATTTTTTTTTAAATTTTAATGAAATGAAGTGATATTCACACTGTTTGGCAGAGAAGCCATCCCTGGGGAGGGACTTGTATTTGGAGCAATCCTTTTGTAAATATACATGATTCTTGTTTGTGAACATCATCAATTTGGTATGCTCAGCCTACAGGAGACTTCAGATTTAAATTAAGTGGTTAAGAGGTCATGCTTATATGCAAGGATGCACAAGGAGATGAATTTGATGTACAGGAAAATGAGAGAGACTGATTTAAAACCGATTTTGATCTTCACAGCAACACTGAAACATTTTGAAGACTTTGTCAGAGAACTCATTGATTACCTTGGAGAAATTTGATTGAGTCCACCAAAGTGGCTAGCTACAAAATAACCTGCCTCTAACATGCAGTTGTGAAGCTGAAGTACCATTTCTATTTACACAAATAACCAGCACACTGAAAAGAACTCTTCTGAAATACCTTATGTCTTACAAAAAAAGAAAAATGAGGATGGCCTATGGCTATTAGCTTCATTCCTGTCTCTCAGTTCATTACAAAGGATTCATCTAGTTAATTCACCAAAGTGGGTTACAAAGGAAGAGGAGGAGCAAATAGAGTTGCATGATAAATTAATGGTATGTAATTGACAAATTAATCACAGATAAGCATTTTTTCAAATGTGTAATTCATAGCAATGATATAATCATGGCAGGAATCACATTTTTTTAGCATGTACTAAGTGCAGTTGAAATTTGCCACCCACCCCTCTGCTATGTTCTCTTTCCCCCTTCCTTAGGATTGATTTTTTTTTTTCTTACTTCCTCACAAACTGAAGCAAAGGATGACTTAAAGCATTCAGGAAGTTCGGTTTGTAGTATTGGGCCCATGCAGGCAACCATAGTGATTCTTGCTCAGTGAAATAGAAGCATTTGCTTTTATAATATTAAAATTCTGTTGCTGCCAGTGTCTTCCAAGCCATACAATTTTAATGAGTTTATTGCCTCCAGGGTATCAACAGAACGGATAAAAACTGAGCAATGACAGGAGGGATCATTTCCTGAATGAAAACACTGAACTTTTTAGAGAAAAGCTGTTGCAACTGTATTTTTTAACCTTAACATAACTTAGTAATCACAAAACTGATACAAGAAACTCAGCATGTAGCTAGTCCCCAGTGAACAGTACACATTTTTCTATGTTTTCTAAGAGCTGATTGTAAAATAATGGAGTTATGAAGATTTTAAAGCTTGACCCAGAGCAAATTCAGTAGAAAATCCCATCCATGTTTAAACAAAGTTAACTGTGGACATACGGGTGCATAAGCCTGAGCCTATATGTAAAACTTGAGCTACAGCAAAAGTAACTTTTTCATGAATAGTTGGCTACTATTCTGGATTACTTCAAAAAGGCCCTTTTCCTATCTTACTGCACACTTACATCTCAATGTATTATTGACTAAAATCAGATGAAATTAAGATCTTATCGCATTGTCTGCTGCACAAGATACAATGAACTGCTGCAGAATGAGTCAGCAGCAGCAAGGCCAGACGTGAATTGGGTGCAAACTCTCTGTGAAATTCAAACTACGGTTTTCTCCATTTGGTTTAGTGGAGTCAAACCTCAAATATACATGAATATGAAAAAACCATGGTCGTTCCTGCATAAATAAAGTAAAATTTTTCATTTTTGACTAATGATTTTAACAGAAATATTTTGCTGAAAGCTATTTTTTACTTTCTATAGGTTTGATCTCATTTCCTTTGAAATCAAGAGGAATAGGATTGAGGCCCAAATCGATCTGAGGAAAATCGTGACAAGACTGTAAATATGAATAAAACTTGATTTCCTTCTAATAATTTATCTTGATATGAATGAAAAGCCATTGGAAAAATTAGCTCATTCTGAAAAATGAGGGAGTCTGTTTTCTTGGCACAAAACTTCTTTTGCCCACTCATGTGCAGCTGAGATACCTCAGATTGCAAGCTATTCAAGGTTTTATAACCTAATCAAGTTTGAGTCTGTTTTTTAAGAAGATGGACAATTTCCAAAGAAAACCCAGGTGCTGTAGAACATGATGTTCATGAAATGGTAGGTGGCATGTTTCTCAGGCACATTTCTCTTCAGTAAGCTACAGGGTCTCGTCAGCCTTAAACATATGCTTAAGTTGAGGCATTAAATATTCCCTCTGAAATGAATGGGTATATTCACACGCTTACATTTAAATAGGTGCATAGGTGATTTTCTGAATTGGGAGTTAAATCCTTGTGCAAGTGTCCACTGCAGGAGATGTCCATAAAAAGAATATGGAAAGGGAATTCCTAACCATACATAGTAGTCACTGGAGTTCCGGCAACTTGCTTTGTAAAGACAGGATAAGTAGAACCACTTAGTTTTTTTAGAAATTATTACATTAATTAGCTGTCATAACAGTGTTGTGGACTCTTTATGCTAATGAAGGGTAACATAATTGTCAAGCTCATGAAATTATCTTACAGGAACAAAGTACTTCCGTTAATATATTCCAGATTAAATTCAGGTAGACATTTCTTCCCTGGGTTTTTCAGACTTCTTCCTCAACATTTCATTATGGTTGGTTAGATCACTGACAATTCTTTTTGTATTTTCACTTTAAAAAACAGGTGGTTTTTTTCTTTAATTTCTAGATATGGATAATTAACAAACACGGCATTTTTTGTTCATGGGGCCACAAAACTCTGGAGACTAGCTGAGTGTAAGCATGTCTGTTGAGTGGGCAGCAGTTGATGTCATAATTTGCAGAATAATACTATAAGGTACTTCATGATGGAATGTATTATGCATATGTAAGTTATTGCTGTTGTTAATGTGTAAATTTCTATTGCCTTGCTGGAAGAATAAATTGTAGCAAGTATTTTTACTAATTTTTTCCAAATAAATATTTCTTCTGTGATCTTTGCACAGCATCTGATTTTTGCTGTGAAGGTTTTAAATATTTTTTTACTCTTTCTCTATGTGCTTTTGGTCATAATGAAATTTCACTTGACAGCTGCCACATCTTAAAATTATATTCCATGCAGATAATTTTGAGGTAGAAGCTGAAAATCCAGGAATATACTTTTCAGTGCATCTGGTTTTGCTGTTCCTTAAGATGGGTGCAATTGCAGAGCACCTAGTGTATGAAAGGATATACTTGAAAAGATTAAGCTTTAATTATAAATGATGCAGGAAAACTCACTATGTGGAACATCTGCAAAAGAAAATATATTTCTGTTTGACATGGTTGCAAAACATAGCCTGTAACAAGAAGTAATGTTCATTGATTGACATGTTTTATATACTACAGCACACAGAATGCTGTTTGAATAGAGCCAACACAGAAAAATCCAGCATTTTGTCTTTGGCTTTAATAGGGTTGTCTTGATTACATAGCACAACTAATAATAAGCTTGATTAAGTGACTTTATTTCATTGAGATCTTTAAATAGCTGAGTACATAATTTGTAGCTTAACCTACACAGCTACCTTTGCGTTACCATGGCAATAAAATACCCACTGGAATGACATTTGACATTCTTTTAATTTTTGCAATTTGCAATCAAGACAGCTCTATGAGTATGTTTTATTTTGAGATGGCTTGAGAATAACAGAAATGTACATAACATCTTCCCAGTAGCCATAAATCATGGTAAAGTGGATGTATTGGTTACATTAGCTTTTGAAGACAAATATATGGCCTAGAATCTCTTGAAAAGCTCCCAGTGGACATCAGTTTAGTGGTCAGTGTCAGTTTGAAATGCAAGTAGAATATTTACACTTAATTGAAAACAAGCTGAAAAATAGACAGAAATTATCATCTTGGTCGTTGTATAAATCCCATTTCTTGAATACTGAACTCAATTTCTGCTTTTCTCACACAAGATGCAGAAACACAACCAAGAAGGGCCACTTGCATGGCCAGATGTGAGGAGTGGACTGCATGTACATAAGGAATAGAGACCTATGAAATGATGAGTGGTAATGAGCTTATTCATGGCTTCTTGAAAGAAGGAAGGGGTTGCATGTTTAAAATAAATAAAAGGAAATACATTTCCATGGGGCCCATAAAAGTGAAAACTATAGAAGTATTCCCTTGCAAAACTGAATAAGTAAATAGGTTTAAGAAGTAACTAAAAGATTTGTTGGTGCCTCTTAAGCATAATTGTTTAACTGCAATCTCTAGTATACAAAGTCAATAAATTGTTGTGGGGAAGAAGCTGGAAGAGGGTAGGAGGGGACTAATTATTTCTTTTATGACCTGTTCCTTTTTCTAGACAGTCTGCTATGGGTATTTTTCAGGCACAGAATACATGTTTGATACATGTTTTATCCAACCTGGTTTGGCAGTTCTTCATTATCTGTGAGCAGAAAAGCATACAATTGAAAGGTTAGCTACACCAAAGTAAGTCAGATCTAGATAATACAATTACTTCAGCTTTTAAAGACACATAGTTTTAGACAGAAAAATCTCCTGAGGCTGATTATTACATTAAGTGTGATGACATGAAAAGAAATACTGGAAATTTGCAATCACTGAATTCTAATAGTTTGCAGGGACAGTTTTCCAGTTTTCAGTTGCTGTTTTATGCCAGCGTAATGCAGCAATCTCCTTTGGGGCTTTTAAAATACTTCTGAGGGGAATATTTTCCCCAGATACTGAACCATTCTTTCAGAAGAGTCCAATTACTATTTGCTGCAAAACAGTCATGAATTGTGTTTCCCGGCATAAAGGAATGGGGTGATTTATAATCCACCTTGACTACATTTTTCTAGTCTCAGGGGAAAGCACCAGCTAGAGTTTTTGTCCCTAGATAGTCTTTTGGAGTGTTTTCACTTTCCCATCAGAATTACAGTCTAATCAACCTACATTTCTCTGTAGACAGAGAAAAAATGGATAAAATAGATAAAAATAAATAGATAAAAAAAATGAGTGATTGATATTGTCAGAGGTCTGCTAAGCTGAATCCCTAGCACAAAATACACAACAAAGGCTCTCTGACTTCCTAGGTACTTAACCTGATCTTGAGATTTGGGGAACTTATACCACAGAAGTGCTTTGAAATCCACTTCTCCAGTTCAAATTCAGATGTTGTGATCATGGACCATAGTGAACTGAAACAGAATTGAACTCCTCACTCTAAATTTTATGGTTCCAGTTTTGCTTCAAATATGACTTCTACCTTCCATTGGATCACTTGGTAACACTGCTTACACTTAATAACAATGCTTAAACATATAATTAGCTTCATTTGGTTACATTAGTTAAATGTGTTACTGAATGTCAATTCCTTAATTCTCACATGATACTTATTAGGCAGGTAAATAAGCATTAGATTCCCTGTGCTACAGATGGAAGAAATGAATGTTTGTGTAATACAGTAAAACAAAGGGTAAAATATTATTACAAAAGTCAAGACTGATTGACTCATCTGTCCTCTGTGCTGTCCTTTGGGCTATCTCTGCAGTCCAGAGCTTCTTATTTCTATTTCAATTTGTTAGATGATTTTACCAGGATTGCTAATTTGACCTGTTTGGCTTGGATTGTTTTTTCTTTCTCAATGATGTCCATAACTAGACATGTAACTAGGAAGTTACATGATAGTTCTGTCCTCAATGGAGTAAGTTACAACAATGCATCAGATATGTTGCTTAGAAGTCTGGGAAAACAGTGGGAAACATCATACCTCTGTGTCTCAGGGTTTGTACAATCAGAATTTGTTCTAGAGATTGCTCCTGGTTTAAACCCTGCTCTAAGTGGTGTTTGGAAAGTTAAGAGTTCACTGGTGTGGTGGGTTGAAATTCCCCCCAACATAAAATTGCCAGACCATCTCAGTTGAAAGTAAATAAAGTTATATTTACAAATATATGTACAAAATATACAACATTTACATGTATTTACAATTTATAAACAACACAAAAACCACCCCGGACAAAACCAGGGGGTTACCAACAGCTTCCCTCTTCCTGCTCCCTTCCCTCCCCCTGTACATGGTAAAAGAGAGAAGAGCAGAAAAGCAGAGAGAGAGCTTATTAGTATTTAACCACAACAAAGCCAAGGTCAGCAAAGCCAGCAGAAGCAACAGCTAGTATTTACAAGAGCAAATAAAACTGAAAAGAAAAAGAGTTAGTTTACAAACTAACTTTATGTCGCTTTTCAGACCAATGGGATTATTTAGACCTTATAATTATTCTCTCTTTTACATCCAGTGGTAACTTATTTGCATTCTGCTACTTTCTGTTCAAGATCTACACCCACCTGGATGCATTTGTGTGCAGACTAGCCTAAGTGATCCTGGTTTGGCAGGGGGGTTAGACCCAACGATCTCTTGAGGTCCCTTCCAGCCTCTAATATACTGTGATACTGTGATCTGTAGAAAATTTTCTAGGCACAGCCTAAAACTGCCACAACTGGAAAGGGAAAGACTCCATAGTTCAGTGAATCATAGAATCGTAGAAATATTTAGGTTGGAAAAGACATTACAGATCATCAAGTCCAACTGTCAATCTACCACTGGTGAGTCCACCACTAAATCATGTCCACCATTAAACCAATCACCACATCCCTGCATTTTTAAATGCTGCCAGGGATAGGGGCTTCATCACTTCCCTGGACAACCCTTGACAACAATGCTTGATAACGCTTTCAGTAAAGAAAATTTTTCCAAATATTCAATCTAAATCTCCCCTGACTCAAACTGAAGATATTTCCTCTTGTTCTGTCACTTGCATCTTAGGAGAAGTGGCCAGTTCTTACCTCACTTCTACCTCCTTTCACGTAGTTGTAAAGAGTGAGAAGATCTCACCTGAACCTTCTTTCTTCAGACTAAAGTACTCCAGTTCCCTAAGCCATTCCTTAGAACACTTGTGGTCTAGAATCCTAATCAACTTTATTGTCCTTCTTTAAACACAATCCAGTCCCTCAATGTCTTTCTTGTAGTGAGAGGCCCAACACTGAACACAACATAAGAGGTGTGGCCTCACCAGTGCAGACTACAGGGGCATGATCACTTCCCTATTCCTGATGGCCACACTATTCCTGACACAGGCCAGGATGCTGTTGGACTACATGGCTCATGTTGAGCTAGTTCCTGATGAGCACCCCCAGGTCCTTTTCTGCTGGACAGCTTTACAGCCACTCTTCCTCAAGCCTGTAGCATTGCATGGGGTTATTGGGACCAAAACATAGGACCTGGCACTTATCCTATTTGAATCTTTGGCCCACTGATCCAGCCTTTTCAGGTCCCATCCAAGCCCTGAGCACCCAGTTTCTCCATGAGAATTTTGTGAGAAAGTGTCAAAAGCTTTAATAAAATCAGGGTAAACAAATCCACAACTTTTCTCTCATTCACTAAGCAAGCCATGTTGTAATAGAAGGAGACCAAGTTCATCCAGCAGGATCTGCCCTTCATGAATCTGTGTTGTCTAGACCTCATCACCTGGTTACCCTGCATGTGCTGCATGATGTCACTCAAGATGATCTGCCCCATGACACCAAGGCCAGAATTGACAGGTCTGTAGTTCCCCACATTTTCCTTCAAGCCTTTCTCGTATGTTGATGTCTCTTTAGCTAACTTACATTCATCTGGGAGCTCCCTGGTTACCTGGAAGTGCTGACAAATGATGGAAAGTGTCTTGGTGAGAACTTTTGTCAGCTCTCTTGGTACCCCTGGATGTATGCTACCCGGCCTTATAGATTTGTGTATGTTGCTAATGCTGGATTACGGAAGCTTCATTCTGCTTCTCATTCCTGTCTTCCACCTCAGAATGCTGGGTACCCAAAACCAGGCAGTAGTCCTACTACTTCAGTTAAAGACTGAAGCAAAGAAATCTTTCAAGTACCTCAGTCTTTTTCTCATCTTTTGTTTTCCTCCTTGAAGCCTTTTTCTGGAAAAGCGTGATAGGGCTGAAGAACATTATTACATAATACAGCGATCTTTGACAATACACAATATAGAAAAATCAAAGTTGTGGTTTTGAGTATAATTCATATGATGCATTCATAAGGCAAAATTCTTTTTTTGTGACTACAAGGTGCCTCTGTTCTAGGAAGTATATTGCGAACCAATAGGTCCCTTATTGTCACAGCAGCTCTATGTAGCACTATTTTGGCTGCACCAGCATTTTTTTTTCAAACTTTGCAGTCAATCCCAAGGGGAAATTTTACATTCTGTAATATCAGTGGAAAAAACAAGACAGCATTTGTGGTGTTGTCAACTGATATCCAATAGAATTAGAATACGGTGCCCGTGGTCTGCAAGCTGCTGCCACTCTGACATTCCTATATTATACTGCCAAGCAGTAAAACCAGAGGCAAATATCCTCTTCTTAATACAGGACAATTATGTAATTCATTGTATACAAAGACCTGGTAGTCATTTCAAGTATTTAAAAGGTAAATTTGATGAAGAGTTAGGTAGGTGGATTTTTACTCCTGCATGTGTTGAGTCTCCTGTATGAGGGTATTATAAATGATAGCCTCAAAGTAATTTCTGATCTTACAGGCTACAGTGGGTACACAGCTACATCCACCTTTCACAGGCACTTTTTTACAAAGCAAATATATTGAAGTTCAGAGAAATTGAGTATGAAGCTCATATCTATTTTGCAACTGACTGCAGATAAGTTCTGATATCGAAAGAACCTGTAGATTCTGCATTTTTTTCAAAGAATCTTCACAGAATCGTAGAATTGTCAGGGCTGGAAAGGACCTCAAGGATCATCTAGTTCTGGCCCCCTGCCATGGGCAGGGACACTTCACACCGGATCATGTTGCCCAGAGCCACATCCAGCCTGGCCTTAAAAACTTCCAGGGCTGAGGTTTCCACCATCTCTTTGGGCAACCTGTTCCAGTGTCTCACCACCCTTATGGTGAAGAACTTCTTCCTAACATGTAATCTAAATCTATCCTCCTATAGCATAGATCTATTCCCCCTAGTCCTATCACTACCTGATATCCTAAAAAGTCCTTCACCAGCTTTCTTGTAGGCCCCCTTAAGACATTGAAAGGCCACAATAAGGTTTCCTCAGAGCCTTCTCCTCTCCAAACTGAACAATCACAACTCTTTCTGTCTGTCCTCATAGGAGAGATGCTCCAGCCCTCTGATCATCCTTGTGGCCCTTCTCTGGAGACATTCCAGCATGTCCTATCTTCCTTGTAATAGGGGCTCCAGAACTTGACACAGTACTTCAGGTGGGGTCTCACGAGAGCAGTGTAGAAGGGGAGAATCATGTCTCTCAACCTGCTGGCCATACTTCTCTTGATGCAACCCAGGATCTGGTTGGCTTTCTGGGCTGCAAGTGTACACTGGCAGCTCATATTGAGCTTCTTGAGAAAGAAAGGCTCTTTTCTTTGCCTGACAGAGACATCTCTACTCTTCTGCTAATTTTCCATATTGTTCTTACTAATTAAGTAAGAATAGTAAAGTCAGTGAAAAATAAACCCAAATGACAATGTCAATACACCAGGAAGAATGAGTTTTCTCCTCTCCCTTTCCAAATCAACACATAGGAGGCAGCATGATGCCATGACAGCTGTCCTTTTTCCAGTACTGTTTCCAACTTTTTAAATACACCTAGTAATAATAATAACCTTCCACAGTACTTAAAAACCCAAAGAGCAATGCAAAGACACACTACAGTTACAAATGAATATTTTTTTATGGGATGATATTTAACACAGGAAGACGTGATGCCTTCCTGATCAGGGCTCTGACTTGGAAGCTGTTGCAGATGTCAAGAGAAGCCCCTAACCATGCTTCATGCTTATTAATTGTTTTCTTCTGATAACAACAGCAGAATTATCCATATATGTTTGTAGAGTTGCACATTTCATTCCATGTTAAGTTAGGACATATTGATGGATTCTAATAAACTACAGATGGTTAGCATGAATTAATGCAGTAGATATGCAATATATTGTTGACCTCTGCTTAAAAGTAATAGTTGGCATCAGCACCACAGACTGGGCTCCCAAAAGCATTAACCAGGATGCTGATGGGATTTAATAGGAATTTAATAGTGCTTAATCTTTATTTTCCAGACTCTCCGGTTCCATATTCTTCCCACGGATAAACGAAGACCCAATGAGGTGATGCTGTCATTTCTACTTACTACAAATATATTCATCTAACAGTTGAAGGTAATGGTGTCGTTGCATTGAGTCAGATTTTATGTAAACCTGATGGAATGAACAGAAAATAAACTTTAAGGTCTACATTTAGTCCATCTGAACACTGGAAATGCCCCTCCCTCCAGTCAATGATAGGGACTGGAATAGGGTGGAAGGGAACATGGCCAGAATTCTACCTCAGTAGAATTTTTAAAATACACAGAGTGCAAAATATTTAAAATTAACCCATAAACTTACATATCTTCTCATTAGATACTGTGAAATAGTTATAAAGGAAGATGTTAAAAAATATCTTTATGAAAAACACTAAATTGGTTCTTACCAGAAAATAACTTTTTCTGTGAACTATCCACATATGATATCCTTGGTGGCTGGAAAAAAACTCACAAATACATTGTACTGCAATGAAATTGTGAACAAGTCCTATTTCTCACTTCACAGGTGATTTGAATTCCTTTATTCCCCTCTGTTTATTTTTCCCCACATATCTATTTGGAGACAATTCCAGGCCAGCATAAAAAATGAGTAACAGTTTGAGAGAGAGCTACCCGGACAGAAATGACAAAGAGAACATCAATAAACCTATGTAAGCTTGACATCAATAAACATGTCAAAGTCATTGCTGAAAGACAAATTATCAGAAATTTTGGCACAGTGCTGTGTGGCAGCTCAGCTGTTGTGTGAGGTGGAAGAAAAAGAAAAATAAAGTCATAGAATGGCTTGGGTTAGAAGGTACATTTGAAGATTATGTAGTCCAACACTTCTGTCACAGCCAGAGACACCTTTCATTAGACCATGCTGCTTAAAGTACCATAAAACCTGTCTTTGAGAACTTCCAGTGATGAAGCAACAAATTCTTGGGGCAACCTCTTCCTGTGTCTTACTACCAGCATTGTAAATACATCTAACTGTCTGTCCTATAAATACAAGACTTGGAGTCAGGATGTCTGAGTGATGCCTTTTGTCGCAGTTGCAAAATCTATTTAGATGAATTTTCTTAAATTCCAGGAGTGTGGTATGATAAATAGGTGGATTTAGAATGGTGAACAGAAGGAAAGAGCATTGATAATTTGTTTGTCAATATAAAAGTATTTAGTAGCAAACTCTGGACTACAGAAAATTTTCTATTGGGAAATCCTTCGCAGATTATTCTGTTAGGACTATTTCACAAGGCGGATAGGTCTTCAATGTTAAGTTCTGTTACAGCTACCTACAGTTTCTGATGTTACTTATATGAGGAATAAGGGACCTGTATCTATAATGCTATACACAAATATGGAGGAGAAATAGTATTCAAAAGTCTAGATTTGTTTTGCTGTTGTCAATGGCAGATTTGCCAAAGGCTTCAAAGTTCTATCATTAAGTTTACAAAAAAGAGGGGCAATGATTTTGAGGGAGAAAACAGAAAATAGTAATTTCTTCAAACAATGGTAGAACTGTCCAAACTTTAGCTTCTAACATTACAGTGTAAGGGACAGGAGTCTCCTCAGTGGAAATTTAGTAATAAAACAAGATTTTCTTTAAAAATATTATTAATCACACTTGTTCCATTTTGTTGTTGGAAATTATTCTAACCAGAAAAATAAAGCCTTTTATGGCTTTGAGTATATTAAGAAGCTCAGAGTAATATTTCCAGTTCTGACAGAAGTGCTCCTGGAGACATTAAGTAGATAACCTCAATACCTGCTTATATGAATTTCTTTCTGAAGACTTACATAGAAAATTTAGTAATCTAGGCTTTGTGTATTTTTACTTACCCCATCACACACACACACACACACCCCCGGGTACAAATGAATTGATTAATTTTCTGTTTAACAAAAATTTTATTCTGATGAGGTATAAACTACTGAGAAAATTGTCAATCATTTGAAAAAGAATATTATTAGAGCTAGAAAAAACAATGGATCCATGAACTAATGGAGATAAAACCAATAAGCCCTGCAAACAGCAAAGGAAACATTAATTCAGTCAGTGCCCTTTCAGTTCGCCTTAGGAATCATGAGTAGCAATTTGAAATCCTGTTTTTCTCCTGGGAAGAAGTGATGCCTGGAATATGATATAAACTATGCTGATCAAATAAAAGGGAAAGCCGCAGGCTAAAACAGAGAGAAAGAAGTTACAACAAAGAAAAACAGATAGTTATATGAAATGACACATTTATACAGCAGCAAAGTAAAATTAGAATTCTCTCCATTTACTTTATATCAGCTGCAGAAAAAAAAATAGCTATATTACAGG
>VXBD01014905.1:50373-72672 GCA_013399975.1 Indicator maculatus
ATGGTATCATAATCTACTTTTTAGATATCAAAAAAATACAATAATCTCAAACATATTAAAGAGATTTTAAAAAGAGAATGCAAATAGAATTCTTTAAGTAAAAATCATGTGCAAAGCTATTTTCCCTAAAAAAAAAAGAAGCAAAAAAAAAAAGCTAACAAAGAAGAGCAAAAAGTCCTTTATTTGTAACAAAAGAATTACAGTGTGAGGGTTTCCTAACCTCTTGAATTCTGAAATATTCTACTCAGTCTAGTCTGACTGATATGCAGTCTTTAGGCCCCCCCTGAAAGAAGAAAAGGTACACTTAATAAGTAATAGCGCTGTAGGAAACCACTGACAGTTCCAGAACCTGGGACACAACAGTAATGTTAGAGGTGAGAGAAAATGGTGATTTTTTTTTCACTAGCAGTGCCTTTGAAATACATTTTGTGCTAATCCATTCCTGTTTTACCTTTAGTCTGCATCATATGCCATTAGCGAGGGAACAGAGTCTCAGAAGTACTCTAGATATTTGCATTAGCTATCACAAAATAATAGTTCACACTATTATATGTGATAATTGAAAAAAAAAATGCCCTGTAGCACTCTGTGGAAGTTTCATAGCAGAGATACGGTCTCAGATGAACATTTTTAGTAAAATGCATCAGTCTCAAATTTTAGCTCTGACAGTGATATCTGCTAATTAAGAAACAACACATAATGGGCAAGTTTGGTGGATTCATAACATGGTAGGTTTAGATGGGATCAAACACCCAGAATGATAAGAGAATGCAAGGTCAAGATCTTATTACATCTACAAAGAATTTTAATTATAGATGCTTTAGTAAATCATCCAAAAGCCTAATAAAGGTCAATTTAAACAAATGTTATCATCCTTCATAGATGTTAGAATACACATCAAAGCAGATGGAAAAAAGCAATACTTCACATCTGTACTATGTTTTTGATCACGTAGGGTGTAGTAAGATTGAGTTTTGCTCAAACTACAAAGGACACAAAGGAGCTAAAATAGCTGTAGGGGGTGGTGCAGGTAATCTAGTTTTTACCAGGCGCTTCTGTTTTATGTTAGGTAACAGAAAGGTAGAGCAGTATACGATGGTATACTCTGTATTGTTTCCTAAGTTTCATATGCACAATATAAACAAAAGACAATTTTTGTTTATCTTTTCTTTTGTAAGCATCCATGTGCCACAGGGGTGTCCACAACTTAGTAAGAGTTGTATCTAAAAATATACATTTTTAAAAACTAGTTTTTGAAATGATAGAGACTCTTTCAGGAAAAGAAACATCATTTCACAAATGCATTTGTTGGGTGAGTAAGCAGTATTGGTCTCTCATTACACCATTATTTGAGTTTCTTTTGTATTCTGAGTGGAAGGAAAATGAAAGTATTAACTGAATACATTGGGTAAGCTACAAACCTATATACTATTTTCTACAGGTCACCTTCCTACTCATTACTACAAATGAGCAGTACTATCTGAAAAAACAAAAAAAAACAAAAAAAAAGTTCTCAGTTAATTTGGTGGTTTTGACAGTGTTTTATCTCTCTCTATTCTAATTACAGCCCTATTTATTGCACTCTGTTTAATCCTTCCTGTCCATGTGGGACTGCAGATTTTCTCAAGGTCTTCTGCATCAAACGTAACTATGTTTATGTGGAGCACCTTTCTGCCTCACTTGTTCCACAGATGGAGCCCTTTGTCAGGGAGACATTAAGCCTGAACCCTAAGGTATTTCCAATCTTTTTGAGTTCCCAGTTTTGAATATCTACAACCTGCTTTCTCAGAATATTGAAAATTGTTGTATCACTTGTTAAATGCAAAAGTAAGCCTCCTTGATGTCAGAGACAGCAATAAGCTCTAATGTCTACAAATCACATCATAAATGTCTCAGTCTAAGTTCTTAGAAAGTAAGAACTTCAACAAAGTCCAAGAAAAAAAAAATAATTTTAAACAACTAACTGTTACCTCATCAGGGTGAGACTGAGTAATTAGCCTGACTTTACGCTAGTTGAGTAAAGATATCTAGTTTATTATTCTTTGCCTCATTCACTATGTAGCTTCCAAATTTTGTGAAAGATGGGGAACAGCTGAATAGATAATTGATTATCAGATAAGGTACTGTAATAATACTTGCAAGCTAATGCACTATAACACAAAAGCTGAATGTATTGGGAGATTTAATAGGTATAGTAAGTGGTGATTCACAGAATCACAGAATTGCAGAATGTGAGGGACTGGAAGGGACCTCAAAAGATCATCTAGGCCAATCCCCCTGCCAGAGCAGGACCCTCTATACCAGATCAAACGGCAACTCATCCAGATGGGATTTGAGTATCTCCAGAGGAGGAGACTCCACAACCCCCCTGGGCAGTCTGTTCCGGTATTCCATCACCCTCACAGTGAAAAAAATTTTCCTTGTGTTTACATGGAAATTCCTATGCTTCAGCTTCTACCCATTGCACCTTGTCCTGTCATTGGGCATCACTGAGAAAAACCTGACTCCCTCCTCAACCCAATTCTCAACAGCCAAGGCAAACTCCTCCTTTGTCATGTCTTCCTCAGGGGCCTCAGGGGTATGGGACTCCTGAGGACAGTCTCCAGCAGTATAGATGGAGATAAAGAAGGCATTTAATAACTCTGCCTTCTCTGTATCTTCTGTCACCAAGGCACCCACCTCATTCAGCAGTGGGCCTACATTGCCTCTAATGTTAGTTTTTCCTGCAATGTATTTGAAGAAGCCCTTTCTGTTGTCCTTGACCTCCCTTGCAAGGTTGAATTCCAAGGAGGCCCTAGTTTTCCTAGATGCCTCCCTACATCCNTTTATTAACGCTCCTCTCCTACTTGGCTCATCCACCATTTGCATCAAGAAGTTATCATCAATGCACTGGAGGAACCTCCTGGATTGTGGATGGCTGGTTGAATGGGCCATTTCCTCACAGAAATGAATTTACATCACATTTTTATTTCAGAATAAATCAATTATGGACTTCAAACATCTTTACAGAACTTATTATTTCATTTTAAAAACACATTCTGAAGTATTTCTATTTGGACATCTACACTGTAAGTCACTTACTTCCTTGTTTGTTTCATGTATACAGTATGACCATCAGACTGGGAGATCTAGTGCCTACACCTGGGTCAGGGCAATCCCAAACACAAATATAGACAGGGCAAGGAATGGCTCAAAAGCAGCCTTGAGAAGAAGGACTTGGAGGTTTCAGTTGGCTAAAAACTCAACGAGCAATGCACACTTGCTATCCAGAAGGCAAACTGAACCTTGGACTGCATCAAAAGAAGTGTGACCAACAAGACGTGGGAGGTGATTCAGTCCCTCTGATCTATTGAGATACCACCTGGATTACTGTGTCCAGTTCTGGCACCCCCAGAACAAAAATGACATTGAACTGCTGGGCATGAGTCCAGAGGAGGGCCACCAAGATGATCACAGGGCTGGAGCACTTCTCCTATGGAGATAGGCTGCGAGAGTTGGGACTATTCAGCCTAGAGAAAAGAATGCTCTGGGGAGACCTTATAGCAGTCTTCCAGCACCTTAAAAAAGCCTACAAGAATGCCAGGAAGTGACATTTTCACAAATGCTTGTTGCAATAGTACAAGAGAGAATGGACTGAAGAGTAAGGAGGGTACATATAGACCAGATATTAGAAAGAAATTCTTCACAGTAAGGGTGATGAGATACAGGAACAGGTTGCCCAGGGAGGTCATGGATGCCCTCTCCCTGGAGGTGTTCAAGGCCAGGGTGGATGAGACCTTGAGCAATTTACTCCCTGCCCATGGCAGATGTGCTGGAACTAGATGATCTTTAAGGTCTATTCCAACCCAAACCATTCAATGAATCTATAAATTCTATGAATTCTATTAACCTAATTCATAGAAAGGTACCCATTCAGCAAAAGAAGACTGTTGTCCCTGAGAAGTTCAGGCCAAATCCTGAAGTATGGCCACTTTTTCTTATTGTGGTGTCTAACTGGAAATGTCAATTTTCTGTTTTGTTAGAACATTTAAAGAGTCCTGAAACATTTCAAACAATAGTGAGTTGATAGCCTCCTTACATTCTGCAAAGGAGCTGGTTATTCTTTTTTACAATGTTGTGTATTTCCCACAGAACAAAGGCTGGCATCATAAAGTAGGTTACAGAATAGGAACACATACATTACCTACAAAATAGAATGTTCTGATCCAGCTGGTGAAGTTCGAATTGGAGGATGATTAACAGTTATTTCATGTGACTGCCAAAAGACATGAGAAAGGCATCAGACAGCTCTCCAAAGATTAGACTGGGTTAGAGAGAAGGTATTGTTCAGAGTATCTGAGAGTGAAAATGTATTTCTAAGTTGTCAAAACTTACAGCTGAAACAGGGAAAAGAACCTGACTGCTTTAGGTGGAGTTCGACATTTAAAACTGAAAACTCTCTGGGGTTGCTCTGTTAATCATCTTTTCTGGAGAACTGAAAATAAAGGGCTACAAATGAAATAAAAGAATCCCTGCTTGCTTAACCTTCTCACTGAAGTGAAAATCATGACAAAAAAGATCTAAAAAAAACCCAAAGACATCACATTCAGCTGTTTGAAAGTAGCTGTAATGAGGGCTTGTAACATCTCATTAGGAAACTGTCAAACCCCAGGTTGCTTTATAAATGGACAATCATGAGCTGCAATTACAAAAGAGTGGGAAATAAAGCTACAGAGCCAAACATTGCAGCAGGAGAGGGTAAGGTGCACAGCATGTGCTGGGAATTGAACCTGAGTTCTTTCCTGTAAGTTCTTTAGAAAATCTTTTAAAGGAAATTCTAGGATAACTTTCATTGGCAAAGGAAGAACAACATTTTAGCTACTATCCCACTGAGAATGGAATCTCTGACAACACCAGTATAGTAAAGGTCTTAGCTGAAGACCTCCAGTTATTTGACCTCAAGAAAGCACTCAATGAAACTGTTAGAGTTTTGTTAAAACAACATAGCATAGGGGTGATGTTGTGATGATGGATATATAGCTTCTACAGAGCTTACAGAACAGAAGGGATACTTGGTCGTCTAAGGTACAAGGTAAATCAATGAATGCTTCTTGAATAACGCAAAGGTGGCGAAAAGAAATGAATGTTTAAGAAAGAAAGAAAACTTAATTGATATCTAAAATAACCTTTTCTCCCTATTTTATCCATCCAATTGAACTGTGATTTATTAGCAAAAATATTTTTCCAACAAGTGAATACCTAAGATAAAAAGAAATACTAGTCCTCTCACAAAAATTATAATTGGTCATTCAAGGGCAAATTTTAGTGTAAACCCACATGCAATCCACAGTCTCTATACAAGGTGTGACAGAAACAACTTCCTGGAAAAAGTCAGCATGTTCCAGAACAGTAACTTCCTCTGCAACTTGGTTAGCACATACATTTATTAAGGAATGTTTCATGACATATCCCACTGTCCATCAAGAACTGTCCTATAAGAAACAATTCAAACAGCCCTCTGAAATACAAAGAGAGGTGCTATTTGTAGCTGTGTGTAAAGGTCTCACTGGGAAAATCTGACTCCAGGCAATCCTAACAATGGTGTCAGCATACTACCTGCTGAGGACAAACGGGCCACCTTCTCATTTCCCAAGTGCGTTTATGTTGTGACAGAGATATAAGTATGAATGTTGGCTGAAAGTCACCTCTTCTGCCAGAAACGTGGCATCTTGTTTCCCTTGAGGCCCCAGAGAGTATGTGCCAGCACTACTCTCCAAAACACTGTCCAAGTCATGTGTACCTCAGAGGAGAAGGAAGAAAACAAGCCTATTGTCCTGGTTTAAGGCTGGACAGATCCTCTATTGCCACGAGAGGGACAGTTTTGCACACACCTCTGTTCTTGATAATTATAACTGCACTCATCAGAAAATGGTTGGACATTGACAACACAGAGAACTTCCAACCATTTTGAGGCAGAGGAACTGAAAGGGAGAAACCAACATCCTAAAGATTAAAGTGACAGTAGAGTAGAATACGAATCATTAACTCAGACCTTGACCAAGCTATACCTGCTCCAGTATTTGAGGCCAGCCACAGTGCCTTGTTCAGAGCTCAGGTTTATGCATTTGAATGAGGTGACTTCTTTTTCTTTGTGTAAGCCAATTCCTCCGACTGTGTTTTTGCTAATGTATTAGTTAGCTCCCTAGGTGGACATATGAACTGTTTAGCTCAACATATTAAAAGAAAGATATCAGAAGTGGACATTACACTGGAAATAGTGTACTACTGCTTTCTAGCTGAAAAGGAATATTCTCAGCTTATTTTAAATAAAATGCCTGTTCTTTGTACTTGGCTTTACTTCTACTCCTAGTTCTATAATAAATGCTGTTTTGTTTTGGGGTCTTTTGTTTTTGTTTTTGGTTTTGTTTTTAATTTGTGGGGGGTTTATGTATTTTGTGCATATACAGCCTATACAGGAAAAGATATAAATTGATATCTGTAAAGTCCTCTCTACAAAATGTGCAGAGCATAATTCCTTGAAAATTTCTTTATAGTTTATTGCCTCAGTATGTATACCATCTAGCTTTCAAGGTCTTTCTTTCATTCATATCCTATTTCTAGGTATTTTAGAATGTATGTGTTAAAAAATTTTATTCTAGAACAAAAAAAACCCAAAACAAAAAAAAAAAAAAAAAAAAAACAAAAAAAACCATCTCTGTGTGACCAGGCATCAAAATTTTTGTTTAAATTTGAAAGAAATAGATTTTCTTAAAAATGAAAGATGAAAGCACACGGACTAACTCATTATTTCCATACCATAAGAGTTAAAATAAACTAAATTTCAAAGCTTTCTTCCTAAACAAAATACTCAAAAGCATATTTTCAGTCTAGAACTCATGTTCTTGATAGTTTACATTAGAGGCTAAATGACATGCCACAGTTTGCTCTTTTTCAGCATAAGTGTATTCGTAGTTAACAGTTCAATACAGCTTGGATTTCTTTATTCTGAGAAGATCAGATCACTTTTTGTGGATTACTCTCTGTCAACCATTAAAAGCTTCAAAATGTTTATGCAAACTTTTGAATTTCTGGAAATGTTAAATTCCTCCCACACTAGTGGATGTTGGATTTTGTCCGGTCCTTCTGGTGTATGTCTGGTAGGCATGCATTTATCAACAACTAGCACTTAGAGAGAGATTTTTACACAAACTGAAATGACAGACCATATTATCTCAATTCTGTTAGCAAATCTTTACACAGTGTTAATGCTGGTTCAATGCTTTTCAACCATGTAAGCAAAATTGAGAGCTGAGCTTCTGCCTTCAGAACAGCGTGGTTTCCATGTAGGAAGACCAGGGATCTGGAACAGATCCCAGAGGACATCATTATCAAGACACAATCTAGGGAATATGAGTAACAGGAGAATTACCTATAATTTTTCTATGTGCATTTTGTATGTTATCCACTGTGTTCCAGCCTTCTTTGCTAATACTCAGGGCCATTCATGGTACTATTTCTCCATGTGCCAATTTGTAGGTTGGTACTATAACATGGTGCACAGCTGAAAAGAAAGCAGAAAGCAAAAGTGTATTAGAGCAAGTGGAAGGATCATAGTGTAGCCACACAAGTGTTACAAGTGTTTGAGATGACTATGTCATTCTGAAATACTTTTTTTCAGAGTGAACATAATGCTGGTATGATCAGGACAGAACTTCGTACCGTAAGTTAAATTCTGTCTACGTTTCAGCTCAGTACAGATTACTTACTAGCAGAGATTGTCAATTTCATTGTGGGCAATTTATCACAGGAATGGATTTCTATTATTTGTATGAATTACAATCTAACTCAGGGTCGTAACCTAGTTTGAGAACTAGTCCAAACTTCTAAGGTTAGGTGGACTAGCATTCCTGCATAGTCTGGTTGAGAAGAAATGAAACACTGAGATGGTCCAATGTGAAACAACTACCTTTATACTTGGATTTACTAGGAAAACACAGTTACAATTTTATACTATTTCAATTCTGTACAAAACCATAATTTTACTAAATTAAAATTATGTTCAATTTCTATCAACAATCCTCTTTTGTGCACTACAAGTAAACCACCCCCCTTCTCTCATGCTTGCATTAAATACAAATATTAAAAAAGTTTTCTTTTTGTGTTGTGCATTTTATTGCCCTGCCTACACTACCAGATTCTATCCAAGGAAACACTGTTTGGCATGGGTGGTCAGAACAGTTTTCTCAGTTGGGCTATTACTGACACGTCACTTGTGCATTAAATTCAAGTGTATAATCATATCCAACGTGGAACCATGATATCTCAAAGCTCAGAAGTGATCAGATTCTAAATTTTTGTTTAAAGCAGTTCTTCTGCACTGAGATACTGAAAAAGATTGAAAAAGGTATCTCTTAGATATGAAAGTAGCTTCCTCATGGCACAGTGTGGTATGTTGTGTAAGATTATATGTGTCCAATTTCATAGGTAAAGGCGTTGCATTTTTAAAACCTGGTAGTTAGAACTTTGAAATGGTTTAATGTGAACCAGAGACTTCCACAATGTTACCATTTTCTTGATGGTGGGGATCTAATGTTTTGGTTCTGCACACTCTCTAGGGACAACTTGCCTAGGCATCCAGAACTAAATCCAGGTTTGCCAGCTCAAGGCCCCAGTGTTCACTATAGTATGTGTAAAGATTTGTTTGATTGTATTATCTCAGCAGTGGTGGTAGAGTTTACAGTTCGTATTCTGCCATCAACCCAGCTGATATCACATCTAGCAATGCCAGACCTCACTCTGTCTTCTCCCAATTTCGCTTAAATGCGAGTAGTAAGACCAAGACAAAAATAATATATTTTTTTAACACTTTATACTTAACAGTTCACCTATAATGTTTTAAGTAATGATACCTGGTACAAACCTCAGTGGAGGAGCCGATATTGAAAACATATTTTAACAACATTTTTTAAATTTGATTTTCATAATATCATGATAATTTAGTCCACCAATATTGACATCAGAATAAGCATGTAAAACATATCTCTTGGGAAGCTTGTAACTTTCTGGTATTGGAAAAGGCTGTAATAGTAGCAAAACAGAGGATTGAGAAGGAACAAGCAATGAAAAGTCTGTATTTTCAATAGTCTTTAGAAGTTTGCGTCACAGCCAAAGACATTAAAGACAGGAAAATTGAGACTATGCTATTAAAAAGTCACGTCATCAAGAAAAGCAGTAGAGAGCCAGTCACTCACTATGCTTAAAAAGAAAACCAAGCCCTAAGGTAGTGCTCTGAAAAATGGAAGGCTTTTGGCTTCAAGTGGTGGATGTTATCCGTACAGATATACAACAGAAAAGGTCCAGGAACACTAGATAATGAATCATCAACACACAGGACCTGTGACAGTACTAAGCACCAAGATGGGAAAGAAAATGTAATGTTGCCATTTGTAGTATACTAGAGTATTTCTCTGTAAACTTCATTACCCTGCCTAACATAAGTCCAGTTTCTTGTTCTGGTTCTGGTTAGCAGCTCCCCTGATAGCAGCAAAACTTTCTGGTTTTCTGTTGACAGAGCGCTGGCCCCTTTCTCTTAGGTACAGTACAACAACACTAGAATATGTACATTATAATCAGTTAATAGGACATAAGAAAAAATTGAATGGTACAGTCAACAACACTCCTGTTTAGACACCCCTCCAAATATTCAGGCCATTGACTGTTTGATGGTAAACAGAGAATGAATTAGTAATTATTAATTAATTTCTCTGAAACTGTAACAAAATTATCTGCACTAGTCTTCAGATGCTTAACTTTCACTTGACCATCACACAAGTTCTCTACAGTTTTTACTAAGTATCTTAATTAGAAAAGAAGCATATATGAGTAACACATTTGCACTGGAGCTGTTATTTGAATTCTAGCAGTTGAAAAGATTATGTTAGTTGTTTTGTTTTATTATTTTATTTTATTTAAATTAAAGGTATTCCATTTGGAACAGTAAAAAAGTGTAGTACAGAGCAATAGAATACGGATTATTTTGTTGTAATTAAAGTGAAAAAATTATCTAAAACATGGCAAAATAAAAAGTGGGAAAACACAAATACGGTGAACAGTTTTTGACAGTATCAGTAATTGGGATACAGGAAAAAAATGAGGAGGTAGTGTTGCTTTTTGCCATAGTGACTTGTCCATAGAGCGAGGAAAGAAGTAACCATTTTTATCCAAATATCATCACAATAACGACTTCTTAGGAAGACTGAATTCATAACATCTGGCAACTTGGAGCGCTAGTGATATAACCACAACTCTTTGGCACATTTTGAAATACAGGATCCAGCTCACACCTTGGACTTTGTGTCAAACCACAGATACCAGGGAAAGTTTGATTCTTAATAATTTTATTTTTGTTTACTTTTAACATTCAAGATTCAATGAAAATCTTAAATGATATCATACATTCAGCTTTGCAATAGTAATTCAGTCATTTAAAGAAATCTATTTTTTCCCAGTTTAACTAGACAAACTATTGCAAGGTGTTTTCACAAATTCTGTTAGACAAAAGTATTTGTGAAATGTATGCTAGACCTATGATAAAAAAAACAAACATAAAGTTAGATTTACAGGTGGCATCATTTGCTGCCTCTTAGCAAACTGTACCCTTGTTGGCTTCAGGATTTAAAGGATTTAGCAGAAGATTTATCACTTCACTACAGCAGATAATCCTGCCACATATCAAAGTTACAGTGACTGGATTTTTGCCCATACTTTATATTTCAATGTGCAAATACAGCTAGAGAGAAATAAACAAAGGGTTTCACATTTCAGGTACTTTTGCACAACTGAAACATATTAAAAATTGTTTAAGAGTACATTATCTTGTTAAGTATGGAACTTAACATTTTCCGATACATTTTCTTTCTTGAGTTACCTGTGTTTTCCCCAATTTCAAAGCTATGGAAGAAGGAAGGAAGAATCTCTGAGGAAGTCACAGTCTCTCCCCTAGGACTGGACTGTTAGATTTTTGTACTAGATTTTTTATTTTTCCAATGCAAAATTTTACAACTGTTTATAACAATTTTTCCACTATCTTCAGAAATACATACTAGTATAATTTAGATATTGATGGAAAATAGCTTAGAAAACACTTCAGTATCACTTTAGTTCAGGAAATAAACTTCTGGCTATGCTAGCTCTTATTCAGCACCACTTGAGACCACAAAAGAATCTGTTATTCAGTTGTGTGCATATTCCAACATGCAACTCAGATAATATATTATAAAAACCTTACTTATATTTGCTGTTTCCCATGTGCTCCTTACCTCTGGTTTCAGGTATCTCCACTTCCTGGACCTACACTGACCTTACACTGTCCAAGACTTCTGGCTCTTGGCAACTGTTCAAAGTCCTAAATATTGTCCCTTACTGTGAGTGAAGTCCATTGGATCTTTCTAACAGCAAATCAGTTAGCAGGCAGAGACAGACGAATACATTTTGGTCTGACTTCCAGTCTCCACTTTGATGACACATGTGAGAAGAAACTGCTGAAATAAAACCTTCTGCTTATGATATTTAAATTGTAATAGCCTGAGTGTCAAAATTAATTCTATTTCTATCCTAAGGGCTAGATAGAAGGTCATGTGACTCTTTACCACTTCAGTAAAAATGAACTTATAATGTAAAACACTATTTTCATCTATTCCTGTATATTCATATAATGCTGTTTGGGTGAGTAAAATGTTCACATGATACATATTGAGCATATCTTTCATTTTTGCAAAATTTTATTTCTACCTTTTTTGTAGCTGGCAAAGGCAGTGATCTTCTTTCAGCTAAACAGGTAAAAACTTAGTGTGGTGAACAGTGGTATAGTTTTATAATGCTGCCTCTTCTATGGTTATTATTAAAGGACACTAGTGCACTTTTCATAGACTACTCCATGTTATATAAATTTATGGTGAGGAAACTGAAGTTCATCTTTGTTTCTGGGTTGGTTTTTTTTTATGTTTCATTAGCACAAATAATGAGTATAACCAGTGACATTTCTTGCTACAGCCACTTCCTGACTAAGTGTACTGTGGATGAATTTTTAGAACTTTAATTTAGGGCAACAGACTTCAAATACAGTGAGGGCTATCCTCCCTTACACACCTCATATTTTGATGTGCCAAAATGGGAACGGGTCTTTACAAACAACTTTCCACATGCCATCCAAAAGGGAAGATATTACAAAAAAAGCATTATGGATTGAAGCACAAAATATGATCTACTCATTATAGATTAACCCATAAAGAAGAATTTTGTCTGAAGGGTGACTGAAGTATTTTTTCTGGTATGACCAGTAGCTGTAACTTTGCAAACAGAAAAAAAAAAAGATAACTGCCTTGGAAGTCAGCATGTTTTCTTGTTACACACTGCAGTGGGAAAATGATTGAAAAATGAAAAAATCATGTGAGAACAATGGAAACCTATACCTTTTCTGTCTGCTAACCTCCTCTTGACTCCAAATGCAAAGATTGCTTTCCCACAAGAAAGAAGCTGCTACTCATCAGGGTAGAAGGGCTGTGCCTGACAACTAGAGTTGGCATTCACAATTATTTTAGCAAGAAATGAGCAATGCACAGTTTTTTGCAGTTTCTATTGCTACTAAGACTAAACTTGTATATAAGATTTATTACTGTTATAAAGAAAGTCAGTTGAGCATGACGGTAATACACTGTTCTAAGAAAAGTTTAACTTGACTAAACAGAGACTCAGTAGGAAATTTAAAGACAAGCAATTCCTGTTATCAGTTTTAATGAATGCTATTAAGTGATAACCAAAAGGAAAGGGGAGAAAAGATTAGTGATTGCTCAGAAAACATCCTTCCCACTCCTGTTAAATTATCATGACACTACAATCTTTAGCTGTGAAGTTAATTTCTTCAGTAATTATGTTCTGCTTAGAAGTGCAAGCACTCAGAAACATCTGCTTGGTATGTTTTCCTGAAGGAGTGGCAAAAGTCAGATCATTGGTGAAATTGCAGGGAATAGAAGATTTCTCATAGCCCCTTTTACAGGTACTGTAACATATATTCACATTGTCCAGGCCCCATACAGACGGTGTCTCTTTAGTGTAATATGCCTGACAAAACTATTCTCAGTGACATCCCATCAACTGGAAGAGTCATCTTGAAGGACTCATATGACCTTCTAAATTTCTCTAAATAAGATAATTGTTTTCTTGGCTCCCACAGAACTGAAAAGGGGTTATAATTAAGTTCTTCTGCCTCTAAGATTTGAAATTCTGTTTAGCTGGATGTTCAGAACATTACATTAATTCATTAATGTAGTTTGCCATATGTACCATAAGTACATATTCTAAACTTATGCAGGTTCTGTTTTGTGAAAAGAAAAAATAGTCCCCAGTTTTTGTTTATTAGCCCTGGCTGCTATGGCTGATTGAAAGTGTTGCTGCTGCATAATAGTACTTGTAGAGGTACCTCTTCAGTTTGGATCTCTGTCAGCACCCTCTAAAGAACAGTGTGTGAGGACAAAGGAAGATTCCTTTTGCTACACCACACAAGAGTCAAGGGTATAATATGGCCCTGAAGCCACTGCTCCTCTTTGTCCCTTCTTGTGAGTCCTACCATGAGAACAAAGCTTGGAGGAAGAAAGGGTGTTTCATATTGTTTAAATACAGAGATGGCATTCATGGCATTCCTAAGAAATTGTAAAGTACCTCCTCATTCATAGAAGCCCAGTGGTTATATCCCCAGGTCAGTGGGTTTTGGAGCTAGAGGCCAAACCAAAATAAAATAAAATAAAAAGTTAAAGTAATGTGTATATGAACAAAGGACAACAGTCTTAGAGGCTTCAAGGAAGACAATCACTGACGCCACATTTGAATAATAAACAGCGTCATCTGAGAACATTCACATACTGTCCCAGATAAACAAAGTTGAGACCCAATCAGTCTGGTCTCATGCAGTGAAAGTAAGTAACAACTATTTTTTTTTAAATTAATATTACTGATTATATAAAATAGAAAAAGACATTTTGTCCCAATAATTTTTTTACAGGAATTGATACATCGTGCATATTTTGGAGAAGGAAGCTGAGACTGGCAATTTCAAGTCATCAGAGAAGCTGGAAGAAATTTTCTTCTCTCTTTTAAAGAAGAGCAGAGCCTTTGGATATAAACCACACAGAAACACTGCAAGGGATTTTATGCAAACAAATGTCCAGAAATTGCACAAAGCAGACAGTGAGGTCTCCTTTCCCATAACCAGCTACAAAAAGGAAGGCTCCAAACATGTCCCTTTATACTATGTCATAAATGGACAAATACATGCTCCAAAAGACATTTTCCTTTTAGATTTTTAAGACCAGTAACAGAGGATGATTGTATCCTACAGGGGGAACAGGTAACATCTACTTTACACTGAGATCTAGTTCTTGNTCATTGAACAGTGATAATAGCTTTTTCCAAGTATTTTTTTTTAATGAGTAAAACATACTCTACTACTGAAGCCAAGTCTGAATCCAGCCAAAACCTGAAATTCCCTTGTAAGAACCTAATACAGAAACTTACTTGTCAGCTACAGTACTGTTTTCCAGTTGTCATGACTTTATTAGGACTGTGTTGTTGCTACTAAAGAATATACTCAGTCCCAACCAATCCAAATTATCTATGGCTCACCAAGCCTTCAGCCATGGATCATGTTCAGAGACACCATTTTCAGCTACTGCTATAAATATTCTTTTTGTTTTTAATCAACCCTCCAGTCAAATCATACCTAGCCCATAATGGTAAGTTTACTGAAAAAAAATCACCTCTACCCTTTTCATTCTTGCCCTTACCTTGCCTACTACAGAGATCTTTTGGGTTACAAAAACATTTGAGAGGTACAAACTTCTTTGATGAATAAAGGTGAACGCAGGCCCATGGTTTTCTTGTTTATGATGGTCTGAGTTACTGGCATATACTACATTGAATCTCTAATTCTATTACTGCTTTACACAGGCTGTTTATATTTGCACATTAATGAAACAGTATCATGACTGAAAGTGAGGCAGCCACAGTAATTAGCAAAGCATCTCCTTCCATTCTTCAAAATGTCATCAAAACACTTGTCAGGAAACAAACTCATTCTCAGTCTCCACTGCCATTTGCAGGGTTTCAGGCACTGATGATAGCTTGTCTGCTTAGTTTAAAAGAGCTCTTGATATAACAGAACCTGACACTGTTTACTTCAGCCTATTATGCTTGCTGCATTCACTGAATGCTTCAGTGGAAAAGAAAAATCGAAAGAAAGCTATTCATTGTAATGCCAGCTGCTTTTTAAAAAGAGGAAATCAATTTCTGCTTGAGCTCAGAACGTACTCAGCAGGTCCAGAGTGACCCCCACTTCTGAAGTGAACAGCAAAAGAATCTGCCCGCATTTTCCACAACAATCATGAAACTACTAAACAACATAAGATATAAGATTATTTTCATTTTGGCTTGTGTTCAAATTGGTATCTACTAATACACATGGTGTCAAAATAGAATGGCTTCTATGTCGCAGGTAGAAAAACAATGAGAAACAAAAACATTTTTTGAACATAACGCTTTGTTAAAAAATACTTGTCATAACCATTAGAAGGCTGAAATAATTAGTTATGTGTGGGTTGTACAACTAGTATCATAATGAATTTCTGTACTGCCAATTCATTATTTTATGGCTAGCTTGTATCACATGCAGTTACCTAAGTATGACAATCATCACAGTGTTTTACATATTCATGACAATCCTACATCTGTGTCATTCAAAGATTCTTGCTACACTGAATGTCATACAAATGTCTTTCTTTTAATATTAATTTTCATATAAACTTGTTTGCATAATATTCATGAGATTGCATAAGCCTAATTATTATAATAACAAGAGTAATTATTATTTCTCTGGTAGTGCAGCCATGCACAGACAAAAATCAGGGCTTTATTGTGCTAGGCTGTGTAGAAATGCAGATTACAAAAGTAGTTTGCACTAAAGACTTTATAATCCTCATAGTTAGACATAGCAGAACAAAGCTCCTGGATCAGTCAGTGGCATACTAGGCACCTTTGTTCTGTGGTGTTCACTAAAGTTGTAAAGATAATGATATCGAAGTGACCCAACCCATCACTAAATGTCTTCACTTCTCTATTTCTTACTTGTGTTTGTGGCTAGATTAGAGAGATATAAAAACAGTTTTGAGCTCAGTGAGTATTGCACAGAAAAAAAGAGGGGGAAAGATGCAAACAGCCAATTTGTTATTTGATGAAACTAATTTAGCATTTTATACCTTTAAAGTACTATGAAGTCTTTCCAGTGATTCAGTCTGGTTTATTAGGCACAGAATCTCTGCTAACTTTCATGCTGTGCACCAGTGCTGGCACATTTCATTTTGTAATAGGATTTGCATTACTCATTTTGGGTGGCATTCTCACCTTTAAAGACCTACAGTAATACATTTGTCCACAATCTACAGTCCCATATTGTCAGCTGAGAGAAACAGATCAGATGCATTGCACCCTAAAAGCAGTTATTTCAGATGTCTGCTTTAGGTTAATATGAATAGTTGTTTAGAACAACCTATTTTTCTACATGAACTATGAGCTGGAACGAAGATTCCCTCCCACCTCTGTGCTTTGATATAATTTAGTTTTGCTTTCTCTGATTCACTTATTCGTTCAGTTCAAAATGGAAATAACTCTTTGCTAAATGTATATAATTGTTGGAATTGTACTGAATATTTTTGTCTCCCTACTTTTTTTTTTTTTCCCCTAGTGAAAAATAGATTTTTAACTTCAAAAAGTTAAAGTTTGATTTTTAGGTTAAAAGGCTCAATAATTTTTCAGTTTTATGTTCAAAATTAGCAAAAAAGTACCTCAAATACGGGGGTATTTAAGTTTTCTCGTGTTTTTCGCTCTCTCTCACTGCCTTTCTTACATCATTGACAAAAGCAGTCTAAGGCCAAAATCCAAAGACTAAACAATGGTGGTTTTGTTTTCTTTTTGTCAAAGTATAGAAAAACATTACCCAGGAAAATCCAGATACTTTGTCTATGAGCCTCTTTTTTCCCTACCACCTTCATCAGAAATACACAACTTTCATGAAACTGTAGTGAGTGGAGTTTATGCTACCAACACAAAGTATAGATGATAGAATTCTGTAAGGGTTAGAGATGCCTATCTCCATTGTCTCCATTCTTTTGGTGAAATTACTTTATTATAAGGAGAATGGCATTGAGAGATTTTAACAGTTCTGATATTCAGAAAAAATATTCAAATGGTTAACTGGAAGGAAGAAGAGCTAGGAGAGTAGAAAAGAAATCAGTAGAAAAGAATTATGTGGGTATAACGCATGGGCAAGAATCTGGGCTATAAAAGAAAAAAAGACATATCTGAATTTCTTGATATTTGTCCATTAATTTCAGATACACTTCTGTACAGTATTTGGAGTGGCAGGAAATAATTAGGAAGAGAGACCATTTGACATTATTTCACGAGGAAGAGTTTATTCCATACTACTGACAACATTAAAGTCTTAAGAAACTAGTAACAATATGCAGAATCCTAAGAATGTTTTCTCATTTAGTTTGTACTCAAGATAAAAAACATCTGTGTTCAGCTGTCCTCAAAGGTCTCTTCCTACAATAGTTCAACAAGAGTTACAATAGTTCGTCTGTCTTCCAGACGTCTTCTCAGAAAATGTTTCAGAAAGATGGTTGAAGAACCAGGAAGGATTATTTAGTGAAGAGTTCAAGCATCAGATACTGTTTTCTGCGTGTACCAG
Organism: Indicator maculatus; assembly: GCA_013399975.1. Lineage (NCBI taxonomy): Eukaryota > Metazoa > Chordata > Aves > Piciformes > Indicatoridae > Indicator > Indicator maculatus. The sequence goes on from VXBD01014905.1 coordinate 68,150, forward strand.
GACATTTTCAACAGTATCATTGCTCTCGCTTTCGCAAAACAAAGGCTTGTACTCCCAGAAAATCTGTTAGTCTGCTACAAACCAACTCATTTTACCCAAAGAGCAAGTTACTCTAAAACAGGATAAACAAGGAAGGAAAGGACATTTGTTAGTACTGCATGAATTAATTCTCAGGAAGCTTCTTATATCACTCATTCACAAATCCACAAATCACTGCCAAACATTTTGATCAAACAGCTGTAAACAGAAATTACTGCCCTGAAGAGTGTCAAGTGCTGAGAGATCTGCTGAAGATGAGGACTAATTCCTTTCTCACCTCCCAGTGAATGGTTATTAAGGCTGTGGTTTTGGAACTATTCCATCAGTCTGTTCAGAGTCCAGAAGTGCCTAGCAAGGCATGAACCACTGCATAGGCTTGAGCTGTACAAGGAAGAGTTACTTCTATTGTCCAGCTCAATTTTTTTTTTTTGTTACTTTATAGAAACATTTGATATTACTTTCTTCCCAGAGTCATTAATGGGCTTTAAAAAAAGACAAAAAAATCCAAACAATTTAAACCATCTGATGACTCAAGAAAAATTTCTTTATAATATTAATTTGACCAGCTGCTTTCTGAGATATGGCAAACTGTCACTTGAGGAGAGCACTTTTACAGCAGAATTATATATTTTGTAAGAAGTACTTCCTCTGGCTTGTTTTGAATCTGGCATTTTTCTTTAATGCCTATTATATTATATGATTGTATTCTGTATTACAAGAAGTAGAAACTAGCAATTTTCTATTCATTTATTTATGCCACATGTAATTAAACTAACCTGTACCTTTTGAGCCCATTTGTTCCTTTTTCCGGGTAGACACCCATGTAATCTATTTATCATTCTTCACTCAGTTCAATCACATCAAACAGATACCATTAGGAGTCTAGATACCAGTACCTGCATTCTTAGAGATGACCATTCCCCTTGTGCTTTGGAAAGTAGCATTTTTGCAAGGAGATGACTATAAAATTTCAGAGAAAATTTGCAAGCTAAGAAGTATTTCTTAGCCACATGTACCAGCCATTTTAACTGCAATTTAAGAAAGGAAAAACACAGACAGCCAAGTGAAATGAAAATTGATATATAGTTTATTAGATGGTTAACGATTATACCTCTTCTACAAGTTACAGATGCTAATTTAAGCTTCAGCTAATGATAGATAACAATAATACACATATCCATATCACCTTCCTCCTGAAATGCTTTGAGAGTTCTAAAACAATTAAAGTAAGTAATCAGGATTACCTCATTTTTGAAAATGAGAAACAATGACTATCACACAAGTTTTCCTAGCCTTTCTTTGACTTACTTGAGTCTAGTTGTTCCTCTTTATCTTCAAAGGAAAAAGATGACCTTCTTAGTGTAGTTCAGACAAGCTCAGTGCAGCTCTTGCTCCATATTGCTTTCACGTGGAGGCTGGCTTTCAGCCCATCATACAGGGAGTCTGAGGAGGTTAGTCCTTATATTAGATGTCAAGAAAAGCAAGTGAATATTCTCCAGACCTTTCTTGTATAAGGTTGCAGGCAAGTCTGCAGTATAATAACCAAAAATAAACAAACACAGATTTAGTACAGCCTGAGATTAAGGCCTCAGCACAGTTACAATGCTGTCATTTATGATTATCTATAACTGATGCTTACAATAAAGTACTTTGGGTATGTTGCATTCAGAGGTCTGACTGTTCACTAGGGTTTTGTGCATGTGAGGTAATAACAAACTGTTCCTGCATAGCTACAAAATTACAAAGTAAAAAACCACAACAAACTAGTCTTTCTTTCGTGCATATGTATTCACAGTGTGAATCTAACATATATTGTGGTCACTTTCAGTTCACTCACAGCTGACTTCCAGAAAATTATACTTCTGCTCACCTAAATGTAAGTGCTTGCTCTTGACCTGCAAACTACATAGTCAGAGCGTCTCAAGTCGTAGCTATATCCTAGGTGATGATGACATCTCTTTGTATACCTGTCATCAGAATAAAAATATCTTTTAAAATGCAGCTTTCCATGCAGTAAAAAGTCTTTTACTGTCTGCCTTTATATATCATGACTGTTATACCATAGGAGATATATTATTAAAAGTTTTGAATTTCAAATTTTTGTCTACATTTACGAAACATGGTTTGACTATTGTGAGTTATTAAGAGATAAAAAGGATGACTCTCATTTTTTATTCTCTTTGGTTAGAGCTGCTGGGTATATATAGACATGGTGTAGCCTGAAAAATAATGTAGACCATCTGTGAGAAGTTCCTGTTTTCTTCAGGCAAAAACACGGCTAAATTTATTTTTAGTTTAAGGGTATCTATAAGTCAAGCTAGACTTATGTGCTGTATGCATGTGCGTACTAGATGGTAATTTTATTACCATCTGATTTCTTGAAGCTTTACAAATCTATCTCTGATTGATTTGTGGGAGCCTTGTGCATAGACCTGGCACCCGTACACAGATGCTAGTGCCTTGGAGAAAAATATGTAATGTAGTTCACATCATGTAGTTATGCCCATTTGAATATTAACTATCACAGTTACTGTCCTGATAATTCAGAATTACCATTCTGGACATGCAATCACAGGATTACAGAATCACAGAATTAACCAGGTTGGAAAAGACCTTTGAGGTCATCAAGTCCAACCTATCACCCAACACCATCTAATCAATTAAACCAGGGCACTAAGTGCCTCATCCAGTCCTGTTTTAAACACTTCAAGGGACAGTGACTCCACCACCTCCCTGGGCAGCACATTCCAAAGGCCAATTACTCTTTCTGTGAAGAATTTCCTCCTAATATCCAGCCTAAATCTCCCCTGGAGCAGCTTGAGACTGTGTTCCCTCGTTCTGTCACTGGTTGCCTGGGAGAAGAGACCAACTCCCACCTGGCTACAGCCTCCTTTCAGGCAGTTGTAGATGGCAATAGCGTCTCCCCTAAGCCTCCTTTTCTCCAGCCTAAACAACCCCAGCTCCCGCAGCCTCTCATCATAGGGCTTGAGTTCCAGACCCCTCACCAGCTTTGTTGCCCTTCTCTGGACACATTCAAGCAACTCAGCATCTTTCTTGATTTGAGGGGCCCAGAACTGGACACAGTACTCAAAGTGGCCTAACCAGTGCTGAGTACAAGGGCACAATGACTTCACTTGTCCTGCTGGCCACACTATTTCTGATACAGGCCAGGATGCCATTGGCCTTCTTGGCCACCTGACACACTGCTGGCTCATGTTCAGCCTACTGTCAACCAGTACCCCCAGATCTGTTTCTGCCTGGCTGCTCTCCAGCCACTCTGTCCCCAGCCTGTAGCGCTGCTTGGGGTTATAGTGTCCAGTGAGACCTGAAACTGCAGTGCACCAAGGCAGGACTGGCAGCACACCATGCAGACCAGCACATCACTCCCCATCCCTCTGAGTCAGCTTTTCCCTCCTGAGAGGCAGGCACGATGTGGTGGTCAGAGACTGCTGTAGCAGTGGGCAGGGGTTTTCAGCAGAGGGAGGTGCTGAGTCACACGGGTTTGTTGCTGAAGTCTTCTCTAGTTAAGTCATGCAGGCACATATGGGGGTGGTTGTGACTTGGAGTAAAGCTGTTTCCAAAAGATCTGTCTTGACCCAGGCTGAAGTTGAACATAAACATCCAAGTGTCCAGGCAACTGGCTGCAGAAAGTGCTGGAGCCTGGCACTTGAAATGGAGCGCAGTGGACAGAACACCTGCCTTAGGTGCGAGCAGCTTGATTATTTGCTTAACCTAGTGGCTGAGCTGAAGGAGGAAGTGGCAAGACTGAGGACCCTAAGGGAACGTGAAAGGGAGTTGCATTTGCGGTACTGGGATCAGCAGACTCCCCTAGCAGAGGGAGGAGACCTAAGAAGCAGTGGGGAATGGATACAGGTCCCTGTTAGGAGACCCAAAGAAAACCCTTCACAGCTCCCCTTACCTTCCCAGTTGCCCCTGCAAAACAAGTATGGGGCACTGGAAGTTGGGGGTGAGGTGAATGAGAAGGCAAAAGAGACACCATCTGGGGGGCTGCCTAAGGCAAAACAGCCCCCCTCTCACATCAGGGCTTGTTCCCTTAAAAAAAAGAGGAGGGTAATTGTTGTTGGTGATTCCCTTCTGAGGGGAACAGAGGATCCCGTGCGTCGGTCAGATCCTTCCCACAGGTTAGTCTGCTGCCTTCCTGGGGCCTGGGTCAGAGATGTTACCAGAAGGCTGCCTAGTCTGCTGCAGTCCTCTGACTACAATCCATTGATAGTTATACAAGTGGGGAGCAATGAGGTTGAAACCAGTCCAAAAGCAATCACAAGGGACTTTAAAGCACTGGAAAAACTGGAGGGATCAGGGGCACAAGTAATTTTTTCATCAATACCTTTAGTTCCAGAAAGGAATACTGAAAGGAACAGGAAAACAGTTATGAGTAATAAGTGGCTCAGAGGCTGATGCCACAAACCGAATTTTGAGTTTCTTGGTCTTGGGGAACTTCCTCTGGCACCGGGTCCACTAGC
>VXBD01014907.1:0-54716 GCA_013399975.1 Indicator maculatus
TCTTCCAACCTTCTTGATTCTATGATTCTTTAGCTCATCAAAGCTTGTTCTGAAGGGAAGGCCTTGCATGTGCCTTCAGTGTAAATTCTGGTTGTACAGTCTGCTAATGGAACTTTTCCTTCCTCTGTGAAGCACCAAGTAAAACAAAACTGTCAGTTCTGCTTTGCTTGATGTATGTGAAGGGCCAAAAGGCAGAAGGGAAGCACAAAGCCCAAGCTTGACCCAGGGTGCTAGTGCCATTTTGCTTCAGCACTGTCCTTAAGCATCAGGTCCTAAGTCCTTAAAGCATGAAGAGCCCCCTTTGACTTTCCTGATTAAGGTTTAGTTGCCCTCCTCTGAGCTACTCATCAAGGTTACCTCTAACCAGCAGAGAGCAATCCTTTTGAACTGCTCTTGACACCCATCTTGGTACAGGAGGAATTGTCCTCCAGAGGTGTCTGCTTATCTCCCTTGTATGGGAAGCCAAGGTGAAAAACTTAGTTTGCCATGAGACCTCGAGAGGTAGGTGAGGTAAATCCTACCCCAAAGTGTCTGCAGCTGTATTATGTCCTTCTGCTAATTCCTCCATACTCTACTGACAGGGATATCTCATCAGTACCAAACATTTTTCTGCTCTGCCTGCAAGCAGCCTGTAAGGGTTTTGATAAAAGCAGGCATCACTTTGCAAACAGGCATTTTGCAGGTGTGCAATTCTGATATATTGCTGAGGAGTGATGAAAACATATGTTCATGGCACAGAAATTGCTCTTCTCAGTTTCAGCTTCTGTACTTTGGTACAGCACCACAGTGACCTCTCCCTGAGACATGCTCTCATCCTCTCTTGTCACTTTCCACAGGCTTGCTGCTGGCAAGTGCTGCTGTACCATTTGCAGTGTTCCAATGATGATGTCTGGGTTTGCTTTTGCTGTTATTACTTTAAGCAGATCTCTTTCTCTTGATACACCCCTGGATGGTACTGTCTTTCCCTAGGAGTAGGCTTGGGGGATCATAGAGTTGGTAACTTCAGGAGAGGAATGCCTTTGGGTGCTAACTGTGGCATTCATAAAACAGCACCTGGGGATTTGACTGAGCTAATCCCCACTAGCTCTGATGGGAAGAGCACAACTAAGCCCTGCATGGCCCTGAAACAATCAATCTTGTGAGCTTTCTGGAAGAAGCTGCTAAAAAAAACCCAAACCACAAACAAAAACCCAACCCAACAAATTAAAACAACAACAAATAACAAAATGCAAACAAAGCAACCACACCAAAGAGCTGCAACAAAAAGCTGTTTGACCCCCTAAAAAGAAGTAGTTTCTAAAGTAATATCTTTGGCAGCTGAATCACGTCAGACCCAAAACCCTGCATAAAAACATCTCTGATAATCCTGGGGATGCTCTAACTCATGCTCTGCTCTGACCCTGGGTCCTGACTCCCATTAGACAACACTTTCAGTGGAGTACAATAACAGAGTGGCTTCAGGTTCTTGTTTCAAGCCTGTCTCAGGAAGGAAAGTAAAAGTGTGAATCCAAGCTACTCAAGCAGGAGGAAAAAAAAAAAAAAAGGTGTGGGGAGGAGGAAATAAAATTATTCTCCTTTTCTCCCAGGGTTGTGTAGTGAAATCTAGAGCAGTGTTGTGGAGGCTGGGGGTGGAGGGAATTGGGGTCAAGCTGGCTGAGGTACAGCAGCATGGTCAGGTGGGACTGCCTTTGGTGAAGGTGTATTTGCCTCAGTGCTGTCTGGGAAGGGCTGCAGACAGAGGAATGTTGCTGTAGGACTAGGGGCACTCATGCTATGTAGGATGGTTTGTGTCCAGAGCAGCAAGAGGATGCAGAGTGCAGAGGTGAGATCTGCAGGGTGTTCACTCGCTAGACTTGTCTGCAGCCCATGCAGAGAATGATTCACTTCCAACAACATCAAATTTGCATTTCAAAAAAAGGTTTCATCAACTCGAAATTGCACTTGAGAGTCTCCCTTTAGCTACCGGAGAGCAGCAAGCAGACAGGCACAGGAGACTGCTTCCCACCCCTCGGTGTCTGCCTGCTCTGTGGTTTTGGCACTGTGAAAAGGGGAAGCAGCTGTAAGGGCTTTGGATCACAAATGGAGCTGGGAGTCTGCTACCTCTGCTAACAACTCATGTATTATCAGGGAGCAGACACTTTCCTCTGCACCAGTGAAATCTATCATTTTTAAAAGATGCTGTGTGAGACTGAAAGAATTTTCTTTAACAATTGGCACCTGGAAGGCAGTCCACCGTTGGGAATAAATCTCCTTCCTGCTGAGATTTCTTTTCCTCAGATGAAGCAGCTCATGGGCATCCCTACCCAGGCCAGGCAGGAGGAGAGCAGGTGTACTCTGTTCTCTGAAAAGTTTGAGAGCATCCCAGCTCTAAAAATTCTTTGAGAGAAATGAGGGCCTTTGGTTTCTCTTTGTGTGTCCAAAATATTAATAAAGATAGGATTGAGAGGCTATTCCAGCCCTCTGACTTGAAACCTGTGCATGCAACATCAGGTAAGTTAAGTCTGCCACACAAAACACCCTCCCTGCACTCAGCACCTGTTGCTGCCTGGCCTGTATTTCATGCTGTTTCAGCACAGCATCACTTCTCTGCCATATCCGCCCCTTCACTCCTCCTAAGTGTGGGCTTGCACTATGGGAAAGGGGCTGTGGGTCCATGTTGCAGCCCCAAACAAGTTCCTGCAGTTGAAGCAGCTCTGCCAAAGGACCCTGGCCTTTTGCCTGATGGACCAGGCAAGAGTCCAGGTGAGGGTCCCATGGGTTCTCCTGCACAGATGTTTAGTGGTCTTATGTGAGTACTTCAAACCCAACCCTCCTTTGCTATAGAGAGCAGTGTGGTGATGGTCGTGTGAATTATGCTCCTTGCAGCATCTATGAGCTCACACTGGGGGTACTGGCTGCTGTTATCTCCTGGCTGCTTGAAGTCCCACACTCCCGATGTGCTTCAAGGGAATTTGCTGTCAGTCAGCAGCAGAGGCAGCAAAATGTGCTGGTGGGTGCAGGGTGCCTCTGGGTGATGGGTCACAGCAACCCTCTGCAGACACTTTGCTCAGTTTTCATGCTTGCTCAGTTGATGTGGTTTAACCTTTCTTCCTTCAATTTGCACTCACAAATTATCCTGAGCAAAGCCAGCATTTGTCTTAATTTTGGTTGGTTTTTTAAAACACCTTTTTCAGTATGAAGGAAAAGCAGGGCTGCAAGTACTTGGTTCTGCACTATCATTTTCCTTGAGGGGGTTTTGCAGTCTGTGATCCCATCGCTGCTGTCTTTACCTTTCCTGCAGATTCTGCCCAGCCACACTGTGCTCTGCTCTGGTTTTTGCTCCTTCTTCCCATCCTTGCAGCAGGGTTTTTCCCTCTTGGCTGTTCTGCTCTTGCCTGTGCTTGTAACCACCTCAAGCCCCATGCTTTAGGTGTCACCCCCCTCTCATGTCTGCCATGGTTTCTGCTGCTCACCTGTTGCATCTCCCCATTGTCATGACTTCAGTAAGCTCTCACAGCAATGTTTCACCATGATATTTGTTTACCAAATATTTGGGGTCCTGATTGTTAGCTTAGGCCTGTTAAGTACCAAAAATCAGATCTTTAAAGGTATTTCAGTGTTTACTGATTCTGCCAAGAACGTCAGGACCTAAATTTGATTTAGTGTGTTCTAAGTGATACTAAATGTCCCCGTGGGTCTGTTTTGAGCTTAGCACCAATAGGATTAATAGATTTTTGTTTGTATTTTATCCAAACCATTTTTTTTTAATGAAAGAGCAAGCCAAAAGCAGGATTATAGCTCCATGATTCTTTTTTTTCACAGAAGGTGTGCATTTCTGCTCTTTTGTTCTGTGGTGGTGCTGCTGTCTGCTGCAGAACAGGCTCTAACAGCAGCTAAACCAAGCTTATTTGGTCTGCATTCCTCCTCCCTGTGCATGGATGAGCCAAGGGTGCTCACCCCATCCCTGTGACTGCTTTTGGATCTGATACGCTTTGGGTGGGCAAGGAGAAAAAGCAGTGGTGGGTGCTCCCAGCCTGGCTGTGCTGTGGTGGAGGGTGCAAAGCTTGTGTTGTTATACTCAGCTTCTCCTGTCTGCCTTGGCTTGGCTCACTGCTGTGGGGTACATTGTGGGGGAGCAGGTCCCCTTCCTCAGATCCTCATCTCTCCCAGGGAGAGATCTTTCCTTAAGATCATGCTTTGGTCTCACATGTTGTTTTCTGGCTTATCAGAAGAATCTCCTGCCAACATCAGATGACTAAGGAGCTCTAGTGGCTTCCTTGTGGCATTTCTTTTCTCAAGAGTTGAGGAGAATTGAGTTTTAGGCGAGTTGTAGAGTCAGAGACAGATGATGAATGGGAGCTGAAGGCTTGTGGCAAGTGCATTAGAGGCAGCCTCTAACACGTTCTTTCCATCAGCATTTGCTGGAGTTTGGCCCCATCCACAGACAGCTACTCAAATGTGCAGTGAAATGCCTCCTGTGGTCCCATGGTTCTGACCCACAGGGTTGTGCAGTAAGTGAAGGCCCCAGCATGAAAAAAGACAAAGTCTGAGGTCCTGAACCAGTAGCGTCTGATGCACTGGAACATGTAAGCTTTTATGCAAGGAATGAAAGACTGATCACTTTTCAGACATGTTCCAAAGCTAAGAGAGGCTTTGACTTGAAGCCTCAGATGACCTTCATGTGCCTTTGAGATCTTGGCTGTGTCAGTAACTTTTTTTTGTATACAAGACTGTATGTGAGGATGGCTTTAGAGGGAAGTTACCTCGTAAAGGATTTTTGGATGCTCTCTCATCCTGGTGATTATTTTTTGCTTTTTATTTTTCCCCTCATAAGCCTGAACAAGGGGGAATGGGAAGGGCTGCTGTTGATGAGGCACAACTGAGGCCATGCTGGGGATATCTGCAACCACCTCAAATTCAGCAGCATTTAGCTGCAAGTGCTGGATGCTCAGATGTGCTTTCATGTGCAGATGTGCCAGAGATGATAAATAAGTGAAAAGACATGAGTGAGCACTTGGCCAGAGGAGAGGACACAGCTTTGCATTTCTGGCCAGTCCCATATTTGCCTAATTTTCTTCCTTAGGCTTGTGTTTACACTCCTTTCACTTCCTGATGAATCTGATTCCCCTTTGGGGTCCAGATCCCCAGCAAGTGGAGACAGCCATCTGCTGGGTACCCAAAAACTCTACCATGGCTGCTGGCACATGAGCAGCAGGGTATGACATCTGGGAAGTGATGGGGGAGCTACTCTTCTCCTGGAAGTGCCAGACAGCATGTGAGTAAAGCACCATGTAGGTGTTTTGAGTAGGTGAACAGAGACTACCTCTGCACGCAGCATCCTTGGGAACATTTTTGCCCAAGCACACCTTGACATGGAGCAGCCTGGCAAAGTGGAAGTGCCAAGGAGCCATGCTGAGTGGCCACAGTCCATATTATTCACCATCTGTTCTCCCACTGGTGTTATGACAGCAGGAAAGTGTCCTTCCTGCTGGCAGCATAGGCTCATTCATCTCCATGATTCACCTGCTCATCTCAATCTTTGTCTTCCTCCCCAAACATGGCACTGGTGGTTGGCCCATATGGCTGTCCAGTTGGCTGATACCCTTGGCACCATGCTGCTTTGCCAAAGATGGGACAAGCAGAGTGCTGGGGATGAATGTTGATGTGACTAAGCCATTTTGGAAGAGAATGGACTGATCCAGCTCTCCTCCTCCCCTGCTGCCCACAGAGAATCCCAATGGGAAGTAATTCGCAGAGATGCATTTGCAATGCTGACCCTTGCACAGAAGAATCATAGAATCAAGAAGGTTGGAAGAGACCTCACAGATCAAGTGAGGACAGCTTTTCTTCATTTCACTTTGGTGTAGCACCAAGCAGCCTCATGTTGGGTGAAGCCTTTCCATTCAGCTTGTGCAGTGTGCCCTTATTTTTGCTTTTTGGTCTTCAAAGCCTCAGAAGATCATTGACAGCTCTTCAACTGAGTGAAGCTTTTCCGTTGTAGACAAAAGTCCTTAGGAAAAAACTTGTTTAAGGCTGTGGATCCTTTGCTGTTCTGAGCCCAGCCTATCACCACACAAGAATTAGATCTTTGTTAGACAAAACCTGGTGGACAAGTGGCTTGCACTCTCTTTGCTTCTTGCAGGGTTTCTCTTCATTCCAAGTAAGGAATGCAGTTTGGGGACACTTCCCTCTCATGATTCCCCAAAGTGTTTAACTGGTTGTGACTGGAAACCCAGCAGGCCTTTGAGGAGTTTGAGCAGATCTTGAGCCATCCTTACCTTAGAGTCAAGGAGAACTCTTCATGCTCACTTTAAAGAAATCAAAAAATCATTTCCTTTGGGCTTCTTCCAAGTCAGGGCCTTCCATAACCAAAAGGCTATATGCAGCCTAAACCAAGTTTCCCAGCACATCCAAGGTGGATGAGACTCCAAGGTTGGAGACATTGCCACTGAAGAGAGATGGATGTTCTGTTTTGTTTCCTCTGCTGTGATTTAGTAGCAGTGATCATGGCGACACCTGGAGTTCTCCCATCTGAGCCTGGCAGGGGAAAAAAGGCAGAGAATGTCTCACTCCTGCTAGAATTCTAATTGCTGTTCGACATTTCTGTGGTTTTGTGAAAGCCTGAAATCAGTTCTGGGAGGGCTGTAAATGAAGACTTTCTCCCAGGATGTCCCCAGTTTGGAGCCTGGCACACGCAGCCGTGCTTCCCAGAGTGACTTCCCAGTTGGGTACTGAAATAACTGGGGGGACACTCAGGTGCACTGAAAACTCAGTGATAAGATGTCCTCATCATCCCAGTATGAGAAAGCAGCCAGCTGCTGCCTGTAGAACATTTATTTCCTCAGGATATTAGAGTTTGGTGTGTATGGGGAGAGCATTAGCCTTATTTAAATGCCCAAAATATTTATTGAGGACAGGCTTCCTCCATATTCTCTCATGATAGGATGCCCCAAATCCAGTGACACTAATTAGATACTTTAAATTTTTCTTTTTCATTTTTTTTTTCCCTCCCCCCCCCCAGCTATGACCAAATCTGTCTGGATTTAGCAGAAAGCTTAAATGGGAAAAACATATGAGAAGAGAAATTGTAGGATAAGATTCTGTGCCTGTTAACTGATGGCATTTATAAATTATAGCTGAGAGATGTCATATCAGTGAAAATGGAAAACAGCTTAGAGAATTATAAAAATACCCTCTATAAACCATTTTAATGCCTGTTTTGGTTTTATTTTTTTTTAATCTCTTTTGGTAGGTGTCATAGAAATTAATTCTAGCAGAAAGGAGAAAACTCTTGCCTTGGTAAACTGGCTAACTGGTGATTAGGTGCTGTCAGGGAGAGCAAACTCTTGATTGGGCTGGGGTGCTGCAATTGGGCTAAAGACATCAGTTTCCTGCTGCTGGGGAGGTGAGTTCACTTGTGGGTGAAGTGGATCCAAACCCTCAGCATAAATATCACTGCAGCAAAATTATCCTCACATCCCAGTGCAGCTTTTCCTAGCCAGGACAGGAAGGCTGAGGAGCAAGTGGTGGAGGCAGAGCCACGGGGCAGAGGCAGAGCCACGGGGCAGAGGCAGTGTCAGGAGCTGTTTTGTGCCAGGAAGTGAAGAGAAATCGCAGAGGGACAGGAGCCCAGAAGGGCAGAGCTGGAGCTGCTTGGAGGTGTGAGGTAGGAGGGCACAAAATGGTGTGTGTGGCATGTCTGAGGAGGAGCAGTGAGTTGGTCATGGACAGGAGGATCCATTCTGGTGTCTACCAGGCTTCAGTGACTGGTTCCAACACTTTCTTGAGTAGTGAGTACATTTCAAACTAAACTTGTAAGAAAGAGGGGGAAAACCCAACAGCTGCAGCTGTGGTCTGTGCTCTGAAACAGTTCTTTGAGTTGCCCAGTGGCCAGCGTTTGCTGGTATGTGCCATTTCCTTGCTGACTTCTTGATGGCCCCTGGGTGCCTTCTGTCCCCTCCTGTGCCTCATTTGGAAAAGCACAGCCAACTCTCAATTCTGGGTTAAGGTATTTAAGGATGCAATGTTTTGCAGCACATTTCCGAGCTGCTTGCATAGGAAAGGGTAAATGACCTACCTCTGCCTCTCCTTTCACAGTCTGGTTCCCAGGATGCATTCAAAGGCACCTATTCTCTCACTACCTTTGAAGGCTTTGTGTCAGTTCTCCCCACAGATCCTTGTACTGTAAGCTTCTTTTGTACCTTGTCCATATAATTTTTTTCCCAGAAGAAGAAATCTGCATGTGAGATAGGAACAGCATCAACTTTCCCACCGTGATCTCGCAGCAGAACTGTGTTTGCAGGGAGTGTGGCATTGGGGCTGTGTCAGGCTATTTCCACAGGGAGGTGAGACTCAGTGTATGGAATCCAGCTGAGCAACTTGCAGCAGCAGTGCAGGAAAGGCAATTTACCAAATTAAACTGCACCATACAGGATGCTGAGCAGCCTGCTTCTGGGTCCTGTTCTCTGCAAGGGAGACATGTCTGCATTGTGACATGAGCTAAAGGGACAAGCAACAGCCTGCAAATTGAAAGCTTACCAAAAAATTTCCTGCAGAATAATCCAAGAATGACCTGCACCCAAGTTCCAGGTGGGTTGGGAGCATGTTTTCAATCACAGAGAGATGATCTTTCCTGCCTCTAGGTCTTTTGTGTTCTCTTGTATAAAACAGCCAAGGCCTGACTATAAAAAGAATAGGAGGAAAACCTGTGATTTTTCTGTCCCATTTCCTTCCTTTCCCATCACCAGTTTCCTGTAGATGGCACAAGTGTAAGTCTTTTCAACTGTCCACCTTGCAACCAAAGTACCCAGAGGGGAAGAGGTTTTAAGGACAGTTGATCCATACATAAATGAAGAAAGAAAAGTGGGAGAAATCTGATCACAGAGGCTTTTTACTTAAAACTGGGAGTAGTATTCAGAGGCAGTACTGGAGCAGTGGCTTCTATGATTTTATATTGTCACAGTGTTCAGTGGTTTTGCTAATAACCTGTTTTCTGCAGTAAGGTTATAGTCTGGGAGACCGTTTTCATTTTTATAGAGAGTTTCCAGCTCAGCTCTCTTGGAGGCACATGTAGACTGTGCAGTGAACCTTCACATAGCAGACAGCAAGTAAGTAGATTATGCCATTTATTAGCACTGTTAAGCCCATCAGGTGTTTACTAAAATCAGAGACACTGTTTTTGTTAGGCAGCATTGCTGTGCTCCTGCAGTACTCCAGCAGGGCAGCTCAGAGTGGAGGAGAGGCAGCTGCTGATTAGGCTTTCAGAATCCTTTTGGGCTTGTCATCACCCAGCACTAGTGCTAAACACCCACATTCCCTTTGCTTCCCAACTAATACACCCCATACCCACTACTGCACACTGTCTCTCCTTGCTGCCACACTCCTGTCAAGCACAATGCTGTGGGTTGCAGAGTCATACTTTGCATTTGCCCATGGGTGCCTACCAAGCCAAATGAGAATCCCTTTGCTACCAACCCATGGGGAAGAGTTCCAAAACATTCTGGGCTATCCATTTGGAGGGCTGGAAAACAAACAGTTTGAGTGGGAGTTTTTTGTTGGATTTTGGGTTGTTGGGGGTGTTTTTTGTTGTTGTTGTCCAAGTTCAAGTGCTGGGTTCTGCACTTTGTCTACAACAACCCCAAGCAGAGCTACAGGCTGGGGTTGGAGTGGTTGGAGAGCAGCCAGGAAGAAAGGAAGCTGGGGGCGCTGGGTGACAGCAGCTGAACACGAGCCAGCAGTGTGCCCAGGTGGCCAAGAAGGCCAATGGCATCCTGGCCTGTATCAGAAATAGTGTGGTCAGCAGGAGCAGGGAAGTCATTCTGCCCTGTGCTCAGCACTGGTTAGGCCACACCTTGAGTGCTGTGTCCAGTTCTGGGCTCCTCAGTTCAAGAAGGATATTGAGATACTTGAACATGTCCAGAGAAGGGCAATGAGGCTGGGGAGAGGTCTGGAGCACAGCCCTGTGAGGAGAGGCTGAGGGAGCTGGGGGTGTTTAGCTTGGAGAAGAGGAGGCTCAGGAGTGACCTTACTGCTCTCTACAACTACCTGAAAGGAGGCTGTAGACAGGTGGGGGTTGTTCTCTTCTCCCAGGCAATCAGNCACCAGGTTTTACCACATATTCACTTTGTATGTTAAAATCCAATGATACTATAAGAGGTTCTTCAGTGAAGGGAACAGGTATAGGCAGAGAATTAATTAATCAAGAGGTCTCAGCAAAATGTCAGGATGGGAGCTGAGCAGCTGTTGGATGTAGTATTGCTCTTTGTGGCTGAGTCTGCTCCTTATTCCTGTGTCATACCCATACAGGAGGATTATTGCTGTTATTATTCAAGTTTGTCTTAGCTGTTATAAACCTCTGGAGCAAAACTAGGGGAAATTAAACGGTGAAACTACATGGCCAGTGGCAGAAAAATTAATTCCTTTTTTTTTTCTGGATGTTTCATTTGAGCAACTGTCTTAGAAAAACTCTCGCAGAGGACAGCTCCATCATGTGAAATTCCCAAGGGATCTGACAAGTCAAATAATCCATCCTCTAATTGCATGGCAGCTGACTGATTCTATTTCTTGTTTTAAGGAGCAACCTTCTGGGGGGCTGGAAAATCTAAAAATTCTCACCTAGGCGAGCGAGAGGATTTTAGAGGTGTGAGTGCAAATGTCTTCTGTCTCTCCAAACCAAACTAGAACAGAGCAGACCACTGTTGGTTCCTTCAGCTGAAGATATTTCAAAGGTATCACTGCACCATGCCCTGTGGGGAGATCTTGGCTGAAGTTTGTTCCTATGAGCAGGGAATCTGAAGGGCAAGTTAGCAGTCATAGAGGTGCTGGTATGTACTGAGGGCCCAGGAGCAGAGCTACAGGCAGTGAAGGGAAAGCCCTGAGGAGTTTGTGTAATGTCAGTTGTAAGTCCTGGCCTTCATCCCACTTCAGACCTGGGATAGACATAGACCAGTGCATCTTTAATTTGCCCTACAGCTTCATCAGTGTCATCACTACCAAGCTTAGAGACACCCAGGTCCTTCATGGACATTGCCTTTTCTTCTCTGTGTATTAGTCTAGCAGGGAAGTTGCCCATTTCTGCAGCAATTGCTTTCTGAGTTGGGCTGAGCTCCTGTGCAGGCTCCTCTGCTGTCATGACTACATGGGTCATGGGACTACAGCAGGCTTGATGGCGCACACTTGGGTATCATGGAGGGTGCACATGTGCTTGATCCAGAGAGGGCCAAGCTCTCTTAATGCACCTAAATCCTGAGCAGCCCCACCTCTGCCATTCAAGTCCTGACCATCCTTTTGCAATGCAGGTGCAGGTCAGTGTGGTCTTGCAGTACTGACTCCAAAGGAAGGACAAAAGCAGGTAATCAGGAAAGGGTAACATTTTTCCTGTTGAGGCTTCCAGCCTAGTGGCCTCCAGTCTGGTTTATGCTTTAGTGGGGTTTTTCTTCAATAGCCCATGGAAGGCCTCTCTCTGTCTCCTACTCAGAAATGTGTTCTCCATAAGTGCTCCAGCAGAGATGATGTCTGCTGGAGTCTGCAAACAGCCTGGAAAAAAAAGAAGGAAAAAAAAAATCTAAGCTCTGAGAAGTATGATCCACATCCTATTCCTCCCTCTCCTCACACACTTATCACTGTATCTTCTCCCAGAGGAGCAATGCTGAAGCCTAAGATATTGCTTTAAAAGTCAGTCATTTAACTACCAGTTATTTTAGCAAATAAGAGTGGGATTGTCTCCCTGGGGCTGACTGAAAATTGTTAAAGGAGGAAGGGGAGAAAGGGCAAGAGAAAGAGACAAAAAGAACAGAAAGGACAAAGGGAGAAAGACTCGTGATGCCACTGAGAGAGACAGTGAGAGGAAGGTGTCCCAGGAAGATGAATAGGCTGTACCCCACTGAGGGATTCTGGGCACAATAATGAGCCCTTTGTCAGGTACCTAAATCACCCAGTCTCATCCTCAAGGCTGTCTTCTCATTTGGGTTTCTGATTCTCCTGCTGGTGTCAGCTGCTTCTCTGCCACTGTTTGTACTTTGCTGGTCCAACACCAGATCCTTGGGTTTGAAAGGAGGCAGTGGGAGAAAAGGGAACCATTCCCCAAGATGGAGGGATGCTCCAGTGTTTGGTATCTACTTATTGCCTGGAACAACTGGGAGTATTGCTTTAGCTCTGTGTTTTGGCAGGACAAATCCTCCCTACATGCAGATAACACCCTGGATGTATTAATATGTTATCATCTGGTTCTTCTCATGAGTTGTGTTTGTTACATTCCATGAGGCTCTGTTTCTTCTGGCGTGGAGGGCTGTATGAGTTTTAAATCTGGAGTCTGTCCATGCACGACTTTGAAATTCACTTTGGAGAAAATCTAAGAAGGGAAAAAGCAATTCTCAAGTCAGCAGATCAGTATTGGTGCTGACAGAGTGCCCCACAGCACAGAGATTCCCTCCCAGAAAGCTTGTTCTCATCTAGAAGTAATCAGAATAGTCCTTTGAAAGTGTGTACCAAATGCAGATATCCTCAGTTGCATCAGCTAATAGTCAGACCCAAAGCTTCTAATGGCATTGTTCCAAGCAACCAAGAACAGGATTGGTCTCCTGCCTAGGGATCCCAATCTTGACCATGAAAAATCATCAGGAATGGTGTATTTTTCTGAGGATAAATGTGGAAAATCCAATGGAAAAAAAACACAAACCAAACCAAACAAACCAGTCCCCACCCCAACAAAATATCCAAATCTAACCCCTCTAAAATCACTGGAAGATAAACACATTAGTATCTTTAAGACAAATTTCTTTAGTTATATTTTAAAAGGCACATGAAAATCATATCTGTATAAAAGATAAAGCAAAGTTATGTGCTAACCTATCTCCTGTTCTCATTCCTTCTGCTTGTCATTCTCCACATGGATGAGGGAAGGCAGTAGAAGTGAATTTGTGCATGGAGTCCATGTAGTATCCATTAGAAAAAGCAATACCTGACAATTACCCTTCCACAGCTTAATCATCACTTAAACTAAGTGCAGAGGGAGGAAACCAAACCTGTTATAAAAGTTGCAGCTGCTCTTAGGAAATAAGCCAAAGTAGACTCACTGCCTTGTCTGGGTTGAAGCTGTTCTGTGGAGATGAAAGCAAATTACTGCAATAGAGAGGAAAATATTTCACATCATTGTCCATCAGGGTTTAGGTTTTCAGTATGCTCCTCTCATATATTAAAAAAAAAAAAATCCAAACTAATTATTCTCTCCCAGAAATAATGAAAGAGCCATTTACATGCTGTTGTAGAGGATCAGAGTTAAAAGGAGACTCAAGCTGGCTGTATGATTTGCACCTTCTTATTAATGCTCTGTTTGTATGCATGAAAAATTGGTTGAATGTTGCTGTTAATGAATTAACCCTTACCCCTTCATGTCAGAGCACGCAGAGCAGCTTTGTAGAGAATCACCTGAAAGTCCCATGCTGGGGAAAAATGCCAAGTGGGAAAAAAGTCCCTTTTTTGCTGATTTTATTAGCTGTTAGCTAAAGAGGAGGCACTTCTTTTTCAACGTAGCATAGGAACGCCAAACCCAGTGCAGTGGGACCAAGTACAGACAGAGCTACACAGTGTGCTGCCTCTGGTGACTGGCACAGCAGGCATTTCAGACTAGAAAAGATGCTGCACCCTGGTTTGATGCTATCAGTAATGTAAAGTTTCTTCTGCTAGAGTTTGCATCCAGAGTATCTTGTTTAATAGCTGGCAGCAAAGCAACTTTCTGAATGTTTGTAATCTCAATGTTTGTTTTCACTGAGGCTCATCTGGCACAGAGTTCCAGGACTGACTGATGTAGCACTTGAGAGAAAAGACCTCTTTGGGTTTTAACCCACTGCCTGTTCATTTCTGTGGGTTTGCCTAATTTTGGTATTGGAGAAATATGGAGCTTGGGTGGTGGTTGGTTTTGTTATAATTATTATTAACCTTATTCACCTTTCCACACCATTCCTGATGTTATGGTTCTCTGTGAATCCCCTGGCAGTCGTTGCACTCCTCTTTGCTAGGCTTGCTCAGTCCTAGTGCCCTTAGTGTCTGTATGCTTCAAGTCACCCACACCCCTGAACGTTGTTTTAACCTTTTTGATGCCTGTTCATGTTCTGCAGTATCTGCTGGGACATGGGTAGGGGTTTTATTTGCTCTTTAGCCCCTTAATGGAGACTCTCTGGCCTTACACCTTGCAGGGCTTGCTCTGTTTCCTTGTGGTCATAATTTTGATTAGTGCAGAATTTGTAGCTCCAGGATCTGATCAAGTGGGTATGCAAATGGAGATAGCTGCCTCTTGTGGCACCTGTAACAGGCTGTTTCAGCCATTAGATCTGGAGAAATCATTTTCCCAGGCTTCCTTCTCTCCACAGGGAGAACTGTTGCATTATTCATGGTAGCTATTTCTACTGTAAACCCTTGTCTCATGATTACAGCCTGTCACACTTCCCCCTTCCCCCACCCCCCCCAATTCCTTTGCATTTTCATGTTTCTTGTTCCTTTGCAAAGCTAAAGGTGTGTCCCTTTGAAGTCCTCAGCAAGGAAGTATTCTGTCATGACAAGAACATGGAGCACCAACAGCCTCTCAGTGTGTCTGATGGAGGCAGTGCTCCTCTTTCTGCATGTGCATTTCATCCTGTCAGCAATAGAGCTGATTTTACTTGCATGTTAAAAGAAAGAAAAGTGCATCCACCCATCTCCCCTCCTTGATAGCCAAAGGGAGCAGTCTGGTAGCTAGTTTGAGTATCTTGCTCCAAATTTCATGCCACAGACAAGCATTTCATACCCTGGACCAACATCCTCCTGGATGTGTAACAAAAATAAGAACTTTATCAATTTCTTTGGATTACCTTAGCCCCCTTACATGGTTTCTTAGCAAGTAATTGTTGTGGAAAATAGTAGGAATAGCAAAATATATCCCTAGTGGGAGAGCATTATATTTCCCATGTCTTTGTTATGCACAACTTCCATGTGCATTTAAACAAGTAGCATCAGCATAGAGCAGAAGATATTATGTAGAAAAAATAAGTGTTTGGGGAGCAGATGACAAACAAAAATAAAAGTAATTTGGAAGCTCTGACCTTGCAAATATTTAAGGACAAAGCTGCCTCCATAACCTCTCCCAAGGCTGTGGGACCATCTTTCCCCTGCAGCACCATTCCAAGCCATACTTCAATCTTTTCTCAGTTCTGTGCCTGCTTTAATAATGAGACAAATTCAGACATTTAAACAGAGAGAAAGCTTTTATATATATATATATAGAGAGAGAGAGAGATGAGAAGGGATTGAGAAGTAATTTTCCATTTCTATAAAGATTTTTATTCTGACATTTCCAGAAACATATGGCCCTGTGTGTTCTGCAAGCGGTTTGTTAGGATGTGCTGTCCCTCTGCCTTGCTTCCCAGCATGCACAGCCCCCCACACACATGCTCACACCAACGTGCAGTGACTCCCAGTGCTGCTCTTCAGTCTGCTGGCAGCAGGGAGGCAGGATCTGTGCATCCCATCCCCTCTCTCTGGGTCCCTCACAACTTCGCTCCTGGTGCTTATGTTCACAAACCTCCATGTCTTTGAAGGGAGGCAGGGTAAGGGTAGCAGCCCTAGGTTCATGGTTTTGAACAACCTGAGCTCCAGCTAGAGCTCAGATACCTGAAAACTGCTCCTCCAGTGCTGCTGGAGCTGTGCAGTCGACAGGAGCCTATGAGGTGCCACCACTGCAGCTGCAAGCAGGCTGGAAATTTGAAGAGAATTCAGTGAAAACCTCCCTTGTCTGTTTTCCCTCATTTGCAATAGGGCACACAGGGCTGCATAGATGGAAGGATGGTAAGGGTAGGGGTTTATAATTTTTCATTGGGCTAACATGTTGGAAAGCAGCTCTGTGGAAAAAGACCTGGGAGTCTTGTCCTGGAGGATAACAGGATAAGCAGGAGCCAGCAATGTGCCCTTGTGGCCAAGAAGGCAAGTGGTATCCTGGAATGCATCAAGATCAGGCAAGCAGGTCAAGGAAGGTTCTCCTTCCACTCTGCTCTGCCCTGGTGAAGCCTGTTCTGCAGTACTGTGTACAGTTTTAGGCTCCCTAGTTCAGGGAACTGCTTGAGAGTGTACAGCAAAGGGCTGCAAAGAAGAAAGGCTGAGGGACTTGGGGCTTTTTAGCCTGGAGAAGTGAAGACTGAGAGGGATATCAGGAGGGTGGGACCAATGTTTTCTCAGTGGCACCCAGAGACAGGACAAGAGGTTACAGGTACAGACTTGAATGTAGGAAGTTCCACCTAAACATGAGGAGGAATTTGTTTACATTGAGGTTGGTAGAGCACTGGAACAGGCTGCCTAGACAGGTGGTGGAGTCTCCATTTCTGGAGCCAGTAAAAGCTGCCTGGAAGCCATCCTGTGCAACCTGCTCTAGGTCAGCCTGGTCTGGCAGGAGGATTGAACTAGGTGATCTCTAGAGGTCATTTTGTGTCCTTCTGTCTGCCATTCTGTGTGAGCAGGCAGAACTGCATATTCCATGGGCCACTGGTGGCAGGGAGAGTAAAAAGCAGCAGTGGCTCCTGCAGCAGGAGCCCTGTTGCTAAGGAAAGCCCTCTGCAATATCAGAGAGTGAAGTCTTCAAAACATACACAAATATTCAGGGTCTCCCTGTGGATGGCTCTGTCTGCACAACGCTTCTGTGCTCAGCCACTGCAGACAAAAGGGATTGCAGCAGAAATTTAGTTAGCTTCATGGGTCCAACATTACCTAGGCTTTGTGTCTCTCCTCTGGTTTGCATGTCAGCTCTTTTAGTCCAAAGACTAGGAAATATGTGTGAAAACAGATCTGTGAAAAAGTCTGAGAAGACTCCAACTTGGTTTAATATTGTCTCAAGGGCCTTCTCATTCAGCCAAACTTCTCTTTTGGTATTCTATGTCCTGTCCAGGCTGGGTTTTGGGGGGGAAAAGATGGTACAGCTGTGGGAGTCAGAGCTAAGGGAGAATCATGCAAAGTTGAGGGAATTGGGGAGGTGATGGGGAAAAAAAAAACCCCAAGTGTCAGCCGTGGCATCATGGCTGGGGTGCCCCCATCAGAGCAGAAGGTACTGTGGAGCAGCCTCTGCAGTACAGCAGGTGCAGGGATGACTGCAGCCCCACAGTGCTGTGTCGGCAGGGGCTGTGTCTGAAACCAAGGAGTTATTTTCGGTCTGCAGTAGACAAGGCTGCCAAACAGACAGCTCCTGACCTCCCAGCAGGTATCCCAGGAGAGAGCAGTGTACAAGCACAGCAACTACCTGAGGCTGCCATTTGCTGTGACACCGTTTCCTCGAAGTCCTCCCTCCCCAGCCCCGGCAGCTGCACTTCCAGGAACAATCTCTCCATTTCCCAATCACAGAACCAAAAAGTCCATTTCCTTTGTGGATCCCTGAAGACTGGAAGGGAATAACCAACCTACACAGCTCTGTTAATGCAGCTGCTGAGAGTAATTAAACTAGAACAGTTTCTGTTGTGTTATTTAGGCAGTGGTGTGCTGGGGGTAGTTCCAGCACCCAGCTCTTTCTCTGCCTCCCACACACACACTGGCCACTGGCAAGACAACATCACTTGGTGGTTGTATCTCTTGGCCTGAAGAGAGCCTTTGTAACGGCTCAGTCTCACTGTGCTGCAATCAGGTCCCTATGGATGCTGAGCTGTGCAATTCAGTCACAGCAGCAGGGAGATTCAGGGTCGTCATCACTGCTTACCAGCACAAGGGAAGCAATGAGGAGCTTCAGAGAGGGCTTTGATCCATATCTCTGCCCCTGGCTTTATCTGTGGTGAAAGGTGCAGAAGTGTTTAGGAGCAAACTGCCCCACCGGGTGAAGAGCAGTGGTAACCCAAAGAAGTGTCTCAGTGTGTGGATGTGGCTCTGCTCCACGAAGCCAACCTACTGTAAAATGCCACAGTCAGGACATGGCACTGGGAACAAGCCAAAAGAGTTCATCAGTCTCTACTGTCCACCTGTCATCAGTGCCTCCATCTCACCCAGTGTGGGCAGGAGTGACCTATATTACACCAGCTTGTTTCTTCCAGCCCTAGTCTGGTCCCTAAAGATTTTGCCTTTTCTTCCCAACACCACGAAGCTTTACTTTGAGATTGGAAACCTCAAAGGCATTCCTCTGCTGCCCTGCTGCCAGCAGTGCTCCCTTGCTCATCAGCTGGCATCCCCTGCCTGCTATTATCTTCATTATAAAATCATGGAAGGGATTATGTGGCATCAAATAATCTTGGGTGAGTTTTGATCTCATTTCTACCTCAGTGAATCAGAAGTGATTTTTTGGTTGTGATTTTTGTGGTTGGTGTTGCAAGAGGGCAGACGAATTTGAGCTCACTCAAGTTTTCAGAAGAAAAGTTAGGAGTTTCATGTTAGAGTAGGGGGAAAAAAAAAGTGAAAAGAATGGGAAAGCATTTTAAGAACACGACATTTTATTTCCCCTGTTCAACATCCCATCCTTTAAGAGTGATCTTGTGCTTTTCTGGTTCCATGTTGTGGTTCAGGTCAGTAACAAATGGCACCAAATGCATTAAGTTACATTCCCAGAAAACAAGAGTGCCAATTCCTGTTTCCATCCTTCAGAAACCTCTTTTATTTCTTGAGAGTCTTGGGAATGGAACATTGTAAGGATTTTTTCTTTTTTTTTTTTTTTTTCTTCTTATTCTATTTTCTGGCTATTTCTATCTAGATAAAGCTTTGTAATTAAGAAAACAAAAACAAATGAAAAAGACTGAAACTACAGGAATATTTTTATTCCTTTTCCTCCCCCTCTTTTTAATTTTTTTTCTTAATTCTATTGAGACAATACAGAGACACACACAAATATATGGTTGATGGCTCTCAGGGAGCAGATGAAGATATTTTCTCTGGGCACTGATGTGTATTTCCATGAGCAGATAAGAGGATCTGTGTCGGTGTGAGCTGAAATTCCCCCCCCCCCATTGACAATAACCAGGCTAGCCCAGTCTGGAAGCAAATGAAAGCTGTATTTACAAGCAGAGTCTGCAATCTACGATGAAATGCAATGAACGTATACAAATATACAAAATTCACAACATTCACAAATACATACAATCAACAGAAAAATCACAACCAATCTCCCTTTGCTTCCCCCCAAAGGGACCCTTCCCGAAGGAGCCTCCCTCCCAGGAGCTTCCCCCTCAGACCCCCCTGGACAGAAAGCAGAGTTAGTTAAGCAGAAAAGTTGTTAACTTAGCTGCCAAGGTCAGTGTGTTATCTTCGGCGAGAAGAGAAGAAGGAGAAGAAGGAAAGCGCAGTCACTGCAGAACACAGAATGTGCAGAGTGTCCCACTTTGTTTTGGGTAATGGTTCTTAAACATTTCTATCTATCCGATGGAAGTGTTTAGAACAATCAGTATTTTGCTTTCTTACACCCAATAGTGACTTATTTACATTCTTTCACTTTCTCTGTTTTGAACTTTGCAAGGAAAAATTAAAAAGACAGTTTCAAAACATCACAGGATCTCATTGAGGAAATCCTGCAGGTCAGTCCAACATGTCAAAGTATTTAGCATGGTTCATCAACAGTATTTTGTGTCTGATTCTGGGCAGTGCACTTCAGCAAAGAAAGGGACCACTTGGAGAAAGTCCTGGAGGGTTTCAGCACATCCCAAGCCCAAGAACCTGTGGCAGGGAAGAGAAAGGGAATTGGGTTGCAGTCTGGAGCATGGAAATGTAGCTGCAGTTTTCAAATCTTCAGGTGCAGCCTGCAGAAGGGAAAAAACTAAGTTGCTCTGCCTGTGCACTGTGGCTTCACATATGGTGGGGGCTAGACAGGATGAGGTCTGTCTGATAGCTTGGTTTGGGGAGGGATTGCGTGAGGCAGTGGTAAATGGAGAGCTTATGGAACAGGCTGGAGGGATGGCTGCCAGTGATCCTTTGGATAGAGGTGAGCCAGGTCCATGGTTGGCTCGTACCACCTCCTGAGGTCCCTCCTGGTCCAAATCTGTGGGTTTGGGAAAAGTCTGAAGGGCTGTTTCAGGCTCTTACAGGTGTTGCTGAATTTTGCTCAGGGACAAAAGAGACTTGACTTGGCATCTGTGTCGATTATTAAGGTTCTACATTACCAAGGCATCTTCCAGGCAAAGTGATTTCCTCCATGTGGTGGTGTGATTCACCCCAGCTGGCAAGTCAGCCCCACACAGCTGCTTGCTCAATCCCCCATCAGTGAGAGGGGTAGAGAATTGGAAGAGTTAAAGAGAGAAAACTCATGGGTTGGAGACAAAGACAGTTTCATAGGTAAAGCAAAACCCATGCACATGCAAGCAAGGAATTCATCCACTGCTTTCCATGGGCAGGCAGGTGTCCAGCCATCTCCAGGAAATCATCACACAAAACTCTGCCTTGGGAAGATGATCATCATTGCTCTGAACATCCTCCCTTTCTTTTTCTTCCCCCAGCTTTGTATGGTGAGCGTCACATCATAAAATCATAGAAATGTCAGGGTTGGAAGGGACCTCATGAATCATCCATCAATCCCCTTGCCATGGGCAGGGATACTCTCCACTAGATCAAGTTGCCCAGAGCCCCATCCAGCCTGGCCTTAAGAACCTCCAGGGATGAGGCTTCTACCACTTCCCTGGGCAACCTCTTCCAGTGTCTCACCACCATATGGTGAGGAACTTCCTAATATCTAATCTAAATCTACTTCCAGCTTGGATCCATTCTCCCTAGTGCCATACCCCTTTGGCTAGCTGAGGTCAGCTGTCCAGCTGTGTCCCCTCCCAGCTCCCTGTGCACCCCCAGCCTGCTCACTGGTGGGGTGAGAAGCAGAAAAGTCCTCGACTCTGTACAAGCAGTGCTCAGCAGTAGCTGGAACATCCCTGTGTTATCAGCACTGTCTCCAGCACAAATCCAAAACAGAGCCCCAGACCAACTACTATGAAGAAAATGAATTCTACCCCAGCCGAGCCCAGCACATGGGGCCACACTGCAGCTCACATAAATAGCTCTTTGCTTTTCCAGCCAGCCAGTAATGGCCCTTGGAGGTGCCATGCACAACCTCTGCAAGCTCTCACAATCCTTCAGAGACCCCTGTTTTTTTTCACCCACTGCCCCACCGACTCAATTCTTTTATATGATATTTACAGCATTTAATAACTCCAAACTGCTTTGATAAACCACTGTGTTCCTGGATGTGCTAAGCTGACTCCCTCTGTTAGTCTGTGTGGATTGTCCTCTTTCCAGAGGCAGTGGAGAGAGCATGCTTCAGTGCACAATGTAGCCCATCTTTTGAAATTCATGAAAGGTTTTTATTTACCTGCTGGGTTTCATTTCTCTAGGCCAGGTGCTGTCAAAACCTGAAATCTGCTGGCCCTTACATCCTCTAGATGAAAAAAAAAAAACCAAACAAACAACAAAAGACATTGGAGAGAATTCACCCAGTAGGTGCAGGCACCACATGGATCACAACTATTACACCTCACCATGCATCCAGATGTGCATGCAGCTGGTTAGCTCTCCATAGCCAAACAGTCTGACCCTATAGAACAGGCAGGGCTGAGGTGCTGAAAGCCACCAGCAACTTCCTGCTGAGCCAGGACTCAGGAAAAGATGAATTCACAGGGGATGCCTGTGACTGAGGATCCTTTTCCAACTACTGCAACTGTTCTCTATTTTGCTTAGTACTGCTACCTGAAAGCATTCAGTTCATGAGGATCAGGTTCCCAAAACCATAAGCTTGTTTTACAAGTCATGCTTTTTTAAACACTATATTGAATTTGAGACTTCTTTTTATTAATCTTCCAATTTTTTTAGCACTAAAACCTCTTCAGATATTTTTTCCTCTTTGAAGTTGAAGGACTGTACCTTACTGGAAAAAAAAATAATATGACTCATAATCAAAGGACTCCAGAGGCTGAGGCTTTATAGACCTCTCAAGCCCTGTGTTGAGACTCCAAGAGTCAGTAGTAGGACTGTCTGCAGCCCTGAATCAGTGATGGAACCCTGGATGTTAATTTTCAGTGAGACCAATCCCTGAGTGACATTGCAGGTGGTTTATGTAAAGCTCTTTGTCTCAGTTCTTGCTGCTGTGAACAGGGGCCAGCCCTGGCAGCAGACACAGAGGGGCTAAGTCAGGAGAGACTTTCTGTTTGTGTAAATTATTTTGTGGCCATCAGACCTTCTCCTGCAGTTGCTGTAAGACCACTTCAGGCACAAACCCCACTTAGAGTGAAGCTGACAGCTGCTGACTCATGCAAATGAAACAGCAGCCTGTGAGATCCCAAACACCACAGTCTGGGAACTTCCACCTTGAAGAGAACTCTAAAATCACTGTGCTCACACAGAGAGTGGATCATAGAATCAGTCAGGGTTGGAAGGGCCCACAAGGATCACCTAGTTCCAACCCCCTGCCATGGGCAAGGACACCTCACACTAGAGGTGTGCAATCATCCACTGAGTTCAGTCTCTCTCTCTCTTGCTGCCAAGTCATTCTCCCTTTAATTAATATTTCATCCTGTTGATGCAACTTGTCCACTTATTTTTCCAGTTGTTTGCAGGGAGGATTTCCCAAATTGTTTCCTCAGGGCACTTGCAAAATCAAGATCTCACTTCTGAGGAGATCCTCCCCACTCAATTATTGAAACTTCTTGCTGAAAAATGTATGCACTTTTAATTAAAAAAAAAAAAAAATACCCAGCAAATCAAGCCTGGGGGTGGCTTTGAAAGTGAGAGGAATGTTTTGTTAAAGAATGAAGGGGAAAACAGCCCCAAACCTGAAGTGGATTTGCAGCTACAGCACTATAAGCCCAGAAATGATTTGAAACCTTCCCTCTGTGCCTGATAAGGGGCAAGAGCCTGGGACTGAGCTATGTCACCTCATAGAAAATGTCAGAAGCTAAAACCAGAAGAGAAGTTAGTTGCTGCAGGATGGATCTTCCCTAATTGAGTTGAGGCAGAGGGCACAACATCTTCTTTCTCAGTCTGGGGCAGGTTGAGTTTGAAAAAGGATTATTCCTTGGGCAGGCCAGCAGACAGCCATGGCATTACCACTGCTTGCTCTGCATTACACTGGAACATAGACCTGAGGTGGTTCAGATCCTGCACTTCACAGGAAATTCATTCTGAGCTGAAGTGGATGGCTCTGATATTGCCTAGAGAGAATTATTTCTGCTTTCCTCAGAAAGACCAGAGCTTTATCCCAGGTTAATCTATATCCTGGGAAAAGCAAGCCCACATGTCTGTGCATTGTAAAGCCCCAGGGAGGAACTCCTGGTGCTTGGGGTTTGCAAAGGGGTGAGTAAATACACCAATGCCTGTGCAAGAAACTCAACACAAATGCAACATGGTGCACTTCAAGGGTTGCTTGCACAGCATTTTGGCAGAAGAATGTTGAAGTATGGGTATGGAAATGTGGCACAGCTGCAGTCAGTCTCTCACTTGTACTGAGTCCCCTCTGCTTCCCTGCTGCAGTGGTCCGCATGCCACCAGGCAGTCCTGTTGAGCAAGGGCTGTTTCAAGGAATCTTTGTACCAGAGGAGCAGGCTGTAGGTGTGTGTTATGGTGAGGAATGATGTGACCCTCATCTGGTCTCTCTGTATGTACAGGGATGGAGGGAAGCTGCCAATAGTGTGGTGGGACACAGCAACCCAGCTGTGAGGGCAGGCTGGGTGAGGATTCCAAGCCTGGGGCAGCAATGGACAGCAGGACACTCTTGCAAGAAACAGAGTCCCCATGAGCAGAACTGCTGTGGGATTTGATGGGATGCCAGGCTGAGGATGTGTGGAGGTATCCTAGCTTCATCTGTGCTTTGTTGAGGCATGGCAGCTTCCTGGCCAAGTCAGATGCACAGCATGGTGCTGAGCATGAGGCAGGTGCATGGTTGTCCTTTTTGCACATACCAGATTGCTTCACAGTTCACACGACAGACTTGATGGTGCCTCCCACCCTCCCAGCTGTCATGTAAGAGGCTGGTGGGGCCCAGCTTGGTCCCGGTAATCCATCTTGTGACCTTGTTTCTGTCTTTGCTGTCACCTTTTCCTGAAGGAGCCTGCTGGCCTCAGTAGGGTTACTGGTGGGAAGAAATGTACACAGCAGAATTAGGGCTAGCAGGAGATCAGTCTCAGTTGGTTGTGTGAGTAGATTAACTTTCTTCCCACCACATCCTGGGGAAACTGACAGTGGTGATTGTAGTGCTAGTGTTAGCTAGGAGCTCAGCCAAGCCCACCACTTTGTTCCACAAAGACCTCTGGCAGCTAGGACAGTCGTAAGCAACCACTCTAGATGTGAAACAGCAGCAGTGTCCAGGGACACCAAGCAGCACCATGCACTCAGCTGAGCACAGTGTCAAGGAGATGGAATCTCACATCAGAAGTAGGCACTGTGTGAAGTATTCCTTGGTGGTCCTGCCTCAGAGTCAAGAAGTTCTGATTTGGGGAGCTTCCCAGGGGAAAAAAACCTTTTGGTAATGTTTGCTTTAGCTGGAAAAGGAGGTAATGAAGGTAGTGAGAAAGGGAGTACTAGAGGCTGTTGAGAGATGGTCAATAATAAGCCATGGGAAGCAGGGGATTCCTTCTGCATGGCTCTTCACTGTGAGGTTACTGGAGGGGCTTTTGCCCTCAGCCAATGCATTCTCTGAGTAACATTAATGCTCTCCAGTGGCTATTAGTGTTGAAACAGTCAAAAAGCTCACTAAATGTGAACCTTAGGGGATGATCTTATGCTAACTCAAAACCCTTCCCCAAGAGGAAAGTGATCCTTTTCTCTCATACCTCTTCCCTTCCCACCAGACATATCCAGTCCTGAGGACCACTCATCTTCTACCTGGAGGTACGAGGCTGACAACTGTGCAGCTCACTAGCCCTGCACTTTAATTAATGAGAAAACATATGTGGAATTATATCCTTCTGCTACTGGCTGCTTGGAAGCAGGCTTGGTGTTCTGAGTATTTTTAGAAGGAAGAGTTTCATCTTGCTGTAGGATAAAAGTTCATGAGAGGGTGGTGAGGGAGAAGCAGCAGTAGAAGTTTGAATGTGAGCCAAGCGGGAGAGGGGTACAGCATGAACCTCCTTCCTTCTCCTCTCCTCCTTGCTGAAGATGAGAGAAAACACTGATGAGAAATGGAAAGAGAAACATTGAGATGGGAAGTGAATGCTGAGTGAGAGCATTGATTGGCAGGTCCTTTCTTCATGGGTTTATTACAAGACATAATGTAAGTATAGGGCAGACCATGCCCAGAGAAGGGGCAAGGGAGATGCTGGTACTGTCCCTGAGTTACCTGCCATGCCCCATCTCGTGATTCTGTGGCATGAGATGCAGGTTTGTGTGCACAGAGAAAATTATGGCTGATGAGAGTTTGTAGGGAAGCCCTCCTGTTTTCTTTTCTCTGCCAACCTCTCCCTTGAAATGTAAACAAACAGGGTTGGAGACACACATAATGAGGCCCAAGGGTAAGGGACTAAAAATCCAGCATCATGTTTTCTTTGGCTGAATTTCTGAGAAAACAAAACACACAAACAAACAAAAAAGTAAAAAAAAGAAAATATTTTTTTAAAAGCCAGAAAAAGAAACCATGCCTCTAGTTCACCACACAGGAATTCTCAGAGCTGCTGTAGAGAAGCAGAGGCACACAAACTAATGAATAAATCAACACAAACTGTGGGGTATGCGTCCTCCAAGACCTCCTTTCACCTCTCTCCTGAAAGCAGATTGCTACCAACACCTGAGCAAAGCCTGGTTTCAAACTTTGTGCTGTAAACAATAGTGAACTCCATGGTCAGTGGCCAGGAAAATTCCAGCAGTCATTGCAGAGCCTTCCTGAGCTTCATTTCTTTCCAACCAGTTGCTGACCTAGCGTTCAGCAGGACACTGCCTTTTAGCTACAGACTACATCTGCCCACTCTAAGTCAGCCAGTGGGATGCTTCCTCTCCTGAATTCCTTGTGTCTAAAGCAGCACCTGATTTCACATGCTAGGAGCCAAGTGATGCATGTCTTTGCAACCCCCTGTGCTGGAGTGGGGTTACAGTTCTGAGGGTGTGTTTGCTAACAGCAGCAGCATGGCTCCTGTCACCAGTGGGGAGTTAGAACTAACTGCTCAGGAAAAGGATCAAAGTGAAATCTTTTTTACCTTGTGTTGCCTCACAAAGATTGGTACTCTACACTTGGTACCACTGCTCTCTGGAGCATTGCTTTTGATGTTGCATACAGCATCATGCTAATGGGAGTGTAGATGGGCTTTCCTGCTAGTCAAGCTTGTAATCCAATGAGGTGTGTTCCAAGGTATAAAAAAAAGGCTGTCTCCTCTCTTTAAACACCCATCTGCATTTCTGCTGGAGTCACTGCTGCTCCCAGGCCTCCTGGGCTGAGCAGTCTTGCAGGGACCATCCTGGTTCCCTGCAGATGTTCTGATCAGACAAGCACAAACCACTAGATACCTGAGTTCCATCACTTTGCTGCAGTGCAGTTTGCTCCATAGCATAATGCTGATGTCTCTGCCCAGGAAGCAGGCAGGGAACCACTTAGCTAAGTCAGATCCAGCTCTGCTCTGCCCTCCTTCTCTGCTTGACACTGCTCCAAGGCACAGGATTCCTACCTGACCATGCTCAGCTGGTGATGGCTTTTGGGCACTGAGCAGCTGACATCAAGGGAAGCATTTTTGTGAATCAGTGTGGTAGTACAGAAGCCTCTGTTTGTTAGGAAGAAAAGAGACCTGAAGCAATAAGGCAGGAAACGTGCAGGAGCTATTTACACATTTCAGGGAAGCACAGGTGACTCTGTAATGCTGCTGTCATGGGGGCATTTGCAAGAGAAATGGCACAGCATCTGCAAGAGAAGCAGAGAGTGAAGATCAGGTCTTGCAAGGTTGTTACCCACTGATTCCAAGGGTCTGCTCCCAGTTTGTTCAGTTTGATCAACAAAGTCCCTGAGCATCTACTCAGCTTTTACTTAGAGATAACAGAAGGTATTGCTGCTGTCTGCTTCAGCCCTTGCAATGAGAGCACAGGGTCATGCTGGGAGCAAGCCACTAGACATCATCTCAGGTGTGGGGGAATCTTGGGTGTCTCTAAATGCACAGAGCATATCCAAGAGTGGCTGGGCTGTCCTGTGCTACCTCATGCACCTGGCCTTGCTGTCTACCCACAGGTACCATGAAGAAGGAGCAAACATGTTGCACACACTCACCTCTTGCTCATGTTGAGGATGGATTTTGCTGCATTGCTGGGCAAGGTTAAGATTGTGTCTGTGTGCACAGGCAGAGGGCTGAAGAGCAACGAGTTTCAGTGAGCCACTTGGGTTTTGGTTTTGGAGTTGTTAGTAAAGACTTGAAGAGAGAAAAATAGGAAATCCAGACAGAGGCAGCCACTCAGGAGAGACTTTTGCAATCAGGAAAGTGTGAGTGTGGCCCCACTGACTCCCTTTGGATCTCCTCCCCTAGCACTGTGGGCCTGCAGAAGTGTGGGTGCAGAGCTTGCCTCTGTTCATAGAATCAAGAAGGTTGGAAAAGACCTCAAAGATCATCCAAACCAACCTGTCACCTTAAACCTCCTGTGTGTCTTCAGTTCATAGTCTTCCAGTTAGACACTGAAAATAGGTAGGCAGTCTTCAGAGCAACCAAATGTGTCTTTACCCCTGCGGGAGCAGAGACCCTGGGTGAAGTTTGGGAATTACTTTCACTATCAAACCCACATGGATTGAATCTGGCTGCAAGGCAAGAGTGGTTACACCCCTGCAGTGCATTGGCCTATTCTGCCCATGCAGAGATCAAGGTTATTCAGCAGTCCTTTGTGATGCTGCAGGGGTGACAAGTACTTGTAAGCAGCAAAACCTACCCTAAATTCAGAGCTGAAGAGAACAGATGTGACTTTCCATATAGCCTTCTGGATCCTTTTAAAAGAGCACTATAACTGAGGTTATTAATTATATCAACAAGGAGAGTAACACCAGATATTTTCCCTGGCGTTTCATGGCTTGCAGAGCTAGAACAAATCCTTCATGCCAGCAGTCTCCAGTGGATTTGAATACAAGCTTAGAAGCCAGGAACACCTGGTTCTTTCATCAGCTTTGATACAGACTCATTCTCTGACATCCAAAAAGTCCCTTGAAGTTTGTTTTGGAGAGGTACTGAGAAATCACTGCTGCTCAGCACGTCTGAAACTAGCCCAGCCTGGCCTTACGTAGCACTCAGCTCCTTTGAGCTCACCAAATAAAAGGCTTGTGATGAATGCAAAGTTTATTATACACCTACTGTGTAATGTCTTGTACCATAGTAAACACTGCAGACATTCCAAAGACACAAAATCTTATCTGTAGTAAGCACATTCCGAAGCTCCTCACTGAATTACTCTAAGTCTCTGGGTGTTCTTCTGCAGATTTTGGTTGAGTTTTGGCCCTTGAAGGTATTTGTAGATTGCTGCCATATTCCTCCACTGAATACCTGCCAGATCCATCAGTCCCAGACCTTTCTGTTTCCAACACAGCAGATGCACTTCAGGTTACGAAGCCCAGAGTAAGCAAAACTAAAGTGTTTAATCTATTATTAATCAGTCAGTTGCAAAAATGATAGGGCTCTGGGGGACCTCAGAAAGGCATCAATATTTATGACCTCGTTAGCAAATGCCACATTTTAATTTTTTTTTTTTTTAAAGAGACAACAGAATTATGAAGGATGTTTGTGGTCTGACTCATTCCATAAAGAGGCAATGTCGTGTTTTGGGGCAGGATGATTCAGAGCAAGGTGTTTAAAATTTATCACAAGGTATTGAGGCTTCCACTGTCCTCCTGCTCTTCTTGGTCTTGAGTTCAAGCTTTCACCTTTTCTAGAAGCAATGACCCAAGCTGAGATCAGACAGCCCAAATCACTCTGACCTACCATCTAGGGAATTTTTTAAAATGAAAGGCTAAAATCTCCCTAATTCCATTTGCCAAGATAAATTATATAAATTCCATGAAAGAGAAGCAATGAATTATGATTTCAGTTCCAAATGAGCTCCACTCATTACAGGCAATTTTTTTCTAGATTAAGTGAGACTAAATTTATATTAGATATTAGGAACAAATTATTCACTGAAAAGGTTGTAAAGCCCTGGAACAGATTGCCCTGGGATGTGATTCACTCAGCATTCCTGGAGGTATTTAAAAAGACGTAGATGTGGTGCTTAGGGACATGGTTTAGTGTTGGACTTGGCAGGATTAGGGTGACAGTTGGACTTCATGATCTTAAAGGTCTTTTCCAACCTAAATATCTGTGATTCTATAGGCAACTCATCCTGCAGTGCCTGTGCTTCATGGTGTTTTTCTTGCTTGAGTTTGCTCCTTGGCATTTTCTGCACCCACCTTAGTGATGCTGGTTTTCATACAACTGTTAGCCCTGCTACATGACCTTCTTAGCTTGACTACTTTTTACCTTCATATACTCATGAGCTGTTTTTTCAGGTTGTGTTTTACCCTTAAGGTTGTTTAAACTGCTGTTCTTCTTAATATTTTTATTTAAATGGCTCTTTTTTTATATCCCCTCAGTCCTCTGTCCTTTCTCTCTTTCCCCTTTCTCTCTTTCCCCTTTCTCTCTTTCCCCTTTCTCTCTTTCCCCTTTCTCTCTTTCCCCTTTCTCTCTTTCCCTCTTTCCAAGACCACTTCAGTGCCACCCTCTCTGGTGCAACCTCTTGGTGGAATGTTACTATTTTCTGTTTCATGGAGGAGATGTTGACAAGGAGAGCACTGGAGCAGAGACAATAACCCAAGGGGGAATGAGAGGATAAACTAAATAAATCAGAGAATAGCACTTTGAAAAACCATGTAGTCCATAAGAGGAGCAAAGAAAGGCAGAGGATATTTCAAAGGAAAGAAGCAAAGACCAACCCTTAGCTAATGTGGAGCTGCCTCCAGGTCATCTGTGTCATCACTCATCCACTTGATCTGGTCACTGATCTTCTTTCTTTCCTACCTCAGCACAGGCTTTCCTAAGTAGAAAAGTAAGGCATATTTGCATATTCATTCATCTTCTAGTAAAAAAAAAGGAGGCCTACAAGAAAGCTGGGGAGGGACTTTTTAGGATATCAGGTAGTGACAGGACTGGGGGGAATGGAACAAAGCTGGAAGTGGGGAGATTCAGACTAGACGTAAGGAGAGTGGTGAGAGCTTGGAATGGGTTGCCCAGGGAGATAGTTGCGGCCCCATCCCTGGAGATGTTTAAGGCCAGGCTGGATGAGGCTCTGGCCAGTCTGATCTAGTGTGAAGTGTCCCTGCCCATGGCAAGGGGGTTGAAACCAGATGATCCTTGTGGTCCTTTCTAACCCTGACTCTATGATTTTTAAATGCTCCAATGGGAAGCTTGCCAGCTTGGCCCTGAGTCCAGCAGCACAGGGCAGGGAGCAGCAAAGGATCTTGCCCCATGTAATTTGATGGGAGAAAGTCTTGTAGCATCTCCAAACTGTTTTACAGGTTCTGGCAGCTTTTCAAGAGCTCCCTATACCAGGTATCTCCCTTCTTCAATCTTTTTGTCCCAGCAGCCTCAAAACTTTGTTCTCCCTGTACATGAGACCTATGAGCACTGTGGCTGGAGAAAGGTTCATTCTGCACCTTGTGTGATAGGAAATGACATGTGAAATCCCTCCACCTCTGCTCTCTGCAAGGCTTGGGGATGTGTTTCATGGCTACCTCCTCCACCATATGAATGGGTCATTGGCCTCTCTGAGTTGGGTGCTAGCCTCTCTTGAGGGTTGAGCTCCCTTCAGAAAGGAGTGTATGGATTAGCTGTCACAAGGTGCAGCTGAGCCAGACTCTAAGGATGGACCTGCTCTTTTCCAAACCCAGGCTGAGCTCACTCTTTGAACAATTCATAATCTCAGGGCTCTGAATCCACATGTCTAGTGGAAAAAGAAAGGTTCAAGTGTGATTTTTTTTTTTTTTCAGGGCTCAGCCCTGTGGGGTGAGTATTTGCCCACCAAACTGAGCGCTAGTTTGGCTGCAAGTAACTAAGCTGTACTTAGATAAAGCCAGGACTGGAGCAGAAGCTGAAAAGGTCTATGGTGCCCATGCAAGAGCTTGACCTAAAATAGCATGTGCTGTATGTTTTGGAAGCAGCAGCTGTGGCATTAGTGAATCTTTTTTTTTTCACTTCTTTAATTCAAAAGTGCTCTTGACCTTCCTTATTTTCTTCCACCCTTTGATTTGGCTTTGTTCACTTTTTGTTCCAGAGTCCACTGCATTGTAGCCAACACCACTACATCACTTCTCCCTCAACACTGGTTCATGGGTTTTTTTCTTCCCCCTATTGCTGCACCCCCAGACCATTGCAGATAATTATAAATTCCTGCCTAGAGGTGATCAAAAGCTTGCAGAAAGTTTTGTCATTCAGAATAAGTCCTTGCTGTAAAAGATTTTTCCCCCTTGTAAGGAAATAGTAGTTTCATAAATGTTTACTATCATTTTGCCATTACAAATCTGAACTTAAAAGGTAAACGTGGAGATTTTCTATGTATGCTCACACTTTTTTGCCAGTTTGCCACTTACCTCCCACCTACCAGTTGGAAAAGAGGAAAAAAAAGAGAAAAAAAAAAAAGAAAAAAAAAAGGAAAGAAACCAGGATCTGATGCCAGTCTCCACTTATTTCATATTTCTCTGGTTTTGCACCTTCTCTCTGTATAGAGAAAAGTACATACAAATCTATGACTGAAGAAATGAAACTAGGTTTATCAGTTTCACTGACCTAAAGGAAATACCTGAAACAGCTCAAAATGAAATATTCTTGTTTCAGTTTGATATTTCTATCAGGGGGAAAAAAAATCTCTTGGTGTAATTTCTTTAGAGTGGAAAGTAAGCTGGTAGCTCTATTTACTAATTTTTCCTTCTTTCTTCAGGGTTTTGTTGTTATAAAAAAAAAATAAAATTAAGAGACCAATTTCAACAAATCAGGTGAAATTCCCAAATGAGCAGTTCCCAAAGTTTGAAACTGGGAGTGCTGGCATCTTCCCATCCTCACTTCCTGCTTTCCTTTTTGCTCCATCAACTTTTAGGAGAAGCACTGATATTGCTCCTTGTATCTCAGCCAAGCACATCTTTCATGCCTTGTCCTCTCCCTGCAGCCCTCTCAGCCCAGTGGGCACTTGGTTGCCCTCCCACTACACTATAATAAATGACACCCCCACTGTAATAAATTCCATTCCCTGTTTACCAAGACCTCAAGGTTTTTATAAGTCCTTGACTTCAGTGTAAGCAGAGTTTGCTGGGTCCCACGGGACAGAGCTCTCTGTTTGATTATGGGAGGTATGTAGAAACTTTCCAACGTCTCACTTTTCTCTAGCCCTTTCAAAAGAGATTGTTTTCATCTTTATGCAGATGGTAAGGACCTTTGTTATCTGCTGCTTCTCTCACTGCTCAGCCAACATCCCCTTCATCTGCCTTACCCAGGTATAGGGAAGGAAAGCACCAGGCACACTTGCCCCTGGGAGGATAAAGACTCACAAGCAGCACTTGCAGTCCACTAAATATTCATTTCCCTGTGGTTTTCTTTTTTTGTACCCCAGTTCCAGCTCTGTAACTTGTATCAGACGTGTCAGGTGTTTGGTGTCTCTGGAGACAGCCGAGCAGTGGAGGTGGGAGGCTCTGGGAATGTAAATGTGTGCTGAGGAAATCTGAGAGTGGTTTCTGCACGGCACAGCGATGGAAATAGATCCCTGGGTGCTGCGCCTTCACGGCCCGCGCCGAGCAGGGAGCTCTCGGCTCCCCCTCTTCTCTTGCAGTGGCCTCATGGGTGTCACAGTCACGAAGGACAGGACCAGGGAAGTTTGGCTGCAGTGCCTGTTAGCACACCACCAAAACGAACTGGAGGTGCTGGATAGAGGGAGGGCTATGAGGCACAACGGCAAGGAAGGATTCAGTTTCCTTACCTTGCTGTTGCAGGTGGGAAGACAAAGCTAGGGAACAGAAAGTGCTTGTGCACGATTGAGCTCAGCTGCTAGAAACAGTGTGCTGCTGTGAGGGGGTGCAGCTCTGAGCTCAAACTGCTCAGTGGGCATGGGAAGGCACCTCAAGGTCACCGACACTAGGTTCAACTCTAAGACTAAAAGGATGCTGTAGATGAAACCAGCTCTGATTTTGCTACAGAGCGCCCCTTGGAAGGCAATATCCAAGCTGCTCTCCTCCTGCAGTTACAAACCTTTCTGTGATTTGCAGCCTGCATTTATTCATGACTAGTTTATTCTCCCTTGTTCTCATGCCAATGTTGTCCTTTAGCATCAAAAGCTCTTCTCTGGTGTTTGTCGCTCTGATGCTTTCATAGACAACAATTTATTTCCTCTCAGCCTTTGCTTCCCTGCACTAAAAATGCCAGATCTTTTAAATCTCTTCTCATGAGACAGACTCTTCACTTCCCAGAACCTAGATATCCAGCATGTTACCTCCCACTGTCTCATCTACATTGGTTTATCTCACTTTAAAAACATGATGGGTTTACTGCACTGATAACAGGTTCACATTACATGGGTCAGACCTAGGAGAAAACATGCTTCAGGAAGAGGGATAATGCAGTGTGCATGTGTGACATGCAGAAGCTGCTGTGTGTGACACACAACAGAGAGCCACAAGATTAGGGGACTTGAGCATCTCCCCTGTGAAGAGAGACTGAGATCCCTGGGGCTGTTTAGTCTTGAGAAGACTGAGAGGGGATCTCATCAATGTGTATAAATATCTGAGGGGAGGGTGTCAAGTGGAGGGGGCTAAGCTCTTCTGGGTGGTTCACAGTGACAAGACAAGGAACAATGGGTTCAAACTAGAACAGGGAAGATTTCACCTCAATATGAGGAGAAACACCTTGACAGTGAGGGTGACAGAGCACTGGAACAGGCTGCCCAGGGGGGTTGCGGAGTCTCCTTCTCTGGAGACTTTCCAAACCCACGTGGATGTGTTCCTGTGCACACTACTCTAAGTGCTCCTGCTCTGGCAGGGGGGTTGGACTCGATGGTCTCTTGAGGTCCCTTGCAACCTCTAACGTACTGTGATGCTGTGGTAC
Organism: Indicator maculatus; assembly: GCA_013399975.1. Taxonomy (NCBI): domain Eukaryota; kingdom Metazoa; phylum Chordata; class Aves; order Piciformes; family Indicatoridae; genus Indicator; species Indicator maculatus. The sequence continues at coordinate 33,939 of VXBD01014907.1, forward strand.
TGTGAGTTGCTGTGTGTGTGAGAGGCACCCTGAGGGATGCTGCATGCGGCTGTGCATGCGTGTGGAAGGATGCTGCCAGAGGAATTGTGTGTGTGAGACTCTGAAAAGGATTAGTCAGTGTGTGAGGGGGTGTTGTAAGGAGGATTTGGAGGTGTGTGACACTGAGAAGGATTAGTCTCTGAGTAAAAAAGTGTGTGTGTGTGTGTAGAGGAGAGGGAAGATAAGCAGATGGCTGCATGTGGCACACGGGAGAGATGAGCCCAAGCATCTGTGAGCAGGGTGATAAGGAGGGTTGTGTGTGAGGACACCACTGCAAAAAGCCAGGATTTAGCTAATGGAAGGATTAGTGTGTGTGTCTGTCTGTGTGTGTGCATGTGCATCTGTCTGGCTGAGAGACCTGGGGCTCTTCAGTCTGGAAAAGAGAAGACTGAGAGTGTCAAGTGGAGGGGGCCAGGCTCTTTTTGGTGGTTCACTGTAAGACAAGGAACGATGGGTTCAAACTTGAACATAGGAGATTTCACCTCAACATGAGGAGAAACTTCTTTACAGTGAGGGTGACAGAGCACTGGAACAGGCTGCCCAGGAGGGTTGTGGAGTCTCCTTCTCTGGAGACTTTCCAAACCCACCTGGATGCATTCCTGTGCAGACTACCCTAAGTGATCCTGCTCTGGCAGGGGGGTTGGATTCGATGATCTCTTGAGGTCCCTTCTGACCTCTGATATACTGTGAGACTGTGAGAGGGAATCTTATTAATATTTATAAATATCTGAAGGATGTGTGTCAAGAAGAAGGGACCAGTCCTTTTTCATTGATGCCCTATGATAGGATGAGGGGCAAGGGGTACTAACTGGAACACAGGAAGTTCCACCTCGACATCAGGATAAACTTTCCTGTGTGGGTGACTGAGCACTGGAGCAGGTTGTCCAGAGAGGCTGTGGAGTCTCCTCTGGAGACTTACAAAAGCCACCTGGACACATTCCTGTGTGGCCTGTTCTAGGTGATCCCATTTTGGCAGGATGGTTGGACTAGATGATCTCCAGAGGTCACTTCCAGCCCCTACCATTGTGTGACTCTATGTGTGCATACATGCATCCAGGTGGGCTGTGCTAAGGAAGATTCAGGAGATGTGTGGCAGAAGAGATTTGGACACACTGGGTTGTGGTATGGGGACAGAAGGAGGGCTCCTGCACCTGCAGGGATTGGGTCACAGAGAAAGCCAGCTCTGTGCTGTGGGTAGGAATGAATCCAAGGCACCTCTGAGCCTGGTGCTGAGGTGTGCAGAGTGCAGGTGGCAGCTGAAGCTGTAGTGCAATGAGCAGCACGGCTGTACCTGCTGGAGCAAGCTCACAGGTGGCAGCAGGAAAGAGAGGGCTGATGGCTCAGAAGCACTGCAGCACAGGGGTAATATCACCCTGTGAGCAGAGAAATGTGCTATGCTGAGCAGAGGTTCTCCAAGCATGGGGTAAATGCTATTCATGGGTTTTTCTCAGGAGGCAAGGCTCTGGGAGCAGCAAAGCATCCCATCCATGGGTGAGCATGAACATTGGCAACATTTCCATTGACCTCTTATTCTCCACCTCTCACCTCAGATTTATTTCTGCTGCTCTAGCAGACTGCCCTTGCACACCTCTTCTAGGTGAAAAGGGTACAGGCAGCAGTCTTTGAATGCTTTATGATCCAGAGCAGGGGAAGAGGGTTAATTATATGCTGAATGTTTCTTAACATTCTGAATTAACAGTTAAACTTTTTCACCCTTCTACTTTTCCAGGGGAAAAATCAGAGTATTTTGCCAAAATCAGCAACTTCCCACTTTCAATCAAACCTCAATTTTGGATTTCGAGGAGGGGAGAAAACAAAAGCCTTGAAAAATTTCAGCTAGATTTATTGTCTGTCTCTGCTGGATCTGTTCCACTGGCATTAGTTTCATCTCAGAGGTGCTAAAAGTAAAGCCTACTGAACCTTTTATGATTAAATGAACAAAAATAGCTTGGGTGTCTAGGGTACCTTTTCCTCATAAAAAGCTGATCCTTTGCTTCTCCAGTAGACTATTTGAATGTTTACTTTCTCTTTAATGGGAGACTATCAAAGGCCTGGCCACTTGCTTTATAGCTTCCAATAATGTGTGCATTTTTTAAGGAAGAATGCTAAAAACCAAGTAGCTGCTGTTTGAGATTCTTCTTGGTGCTGGGTTCTGCATAAATAGAAGATCTCATGGCTTCCAACCAGCTTCCAAACAGCAATGAAGAGTCTTTATTAGCACTGAAGAAATTTTTCTCTAGAAGCATGATGCTAACATGTAGAGACTGTCCATAAAATGGGGTGTTTATACCTTTCTGAATGATGCTCTGTTTTCCATCAAGAGGTATTTCACTGTGATGCAGGAACAGGACATGTTCTGTGGCAAAGGTGGTGAACTTCCCCTTACCACATCTTCATGTAACTGAGACCCATGGTCCATACTGCACCTACATGGCAGAGCAAACAGGAATAATGACTCCCTCTTGCTTCATTAAGGACTTGATGTGGGATGAACTTGCATTGAGGCCCACAGAGGTCCTGATCCAGGTCATCCATGCCCTGCAGGGAGGGCTATTCTTGGTCCAGAAACCACTGCCTGGCAGCACCTCTACTCAAGAGCCACCAGCTTGGCACCCAGCTCTGTGCTGTGCTGGTGGTCATGCACACCATCATGGTTAGGTGGACCTTCTGTCTTTTATAAGCTAACTAATCATGAAATTACCCAGAAAGAGCCAAAGGAAGCATTTGGAGGGACACGGTTTTGTTCTAGGAACATCTCCAGTCTTCCAGGCAAGAGGTCATTTTGTGGTTCCTCTTTTGAAAATCCTTCAGCCCAGCTTGTATCAGCAGGAGAGATGGGATGAGCTGCAAAAGAAATTGCAGTGGGTTTAGTGCTAAAGCCTGTACAGGAGCTTCTTTTTCCAAGTGCCCACTCAACAGCTGGTCACAGGTGAAGTGCCAAGTCTGTGTGTGCTTGGAGAGCAGCATCACACCCATTGCAGTGCTGACTTGTCCTGCTGTCACCCTGTTCTGTCCTCCAAAAGGATGAGTGAGAAGAGCAAACAGGGACAGGGAGTGCCCCATGGAGCTCTCAGCATCCACTGTGGAAATGCATTTCACTGATGAGTGGAAAAAACATTGCAGTGGGCCTGTTCTTCACATTGTCAAACAAAGAGGAGTTTGTGTGAGGGCACTTGGGTCCCACTCCAAAGTCGTTTTGTGGCCTCACACAAGTGGCTGCCTCAATCTATTCGACTGTGAAATTAGGTTAAAAATTTAAGGCATGGGCAGCTAGGCTTCAGCCAGTGAGGTCTGAAAAAAATCCTTCTTAGCTAAGATGAGACAGCACTGAAGAAGGCCACAATGTTATTGTTTTTGTTCATCCAGAGAGAGGAAAACCAGAGTGACCCAAAAGTTGAAAGCACATTTTTCTCCCCCACCTTCTAGAAATAGGCAGCTGGGCCTTGCATTTCTGAATGCTCCTGCACTCAGCCCCCCTTCACTCTTCCAGTTTCGTTCTTCTCTTTTAAAGCCCCAATTGATTTTGAAATTAAATTGGCTGTTCCCTCACCAGTGAACCTCAAGATTGCGTGTCCCCTCTTCCCCTGCTCCCTTACAGCTTTCACATCTCCTCAGGTTTCCATTATTTCCCATTCATTTTCTTTGAAGGATTTTCCAATAAGAATGTCAGGAGAAGTCTCTTAAGGGTCTTTCATCACAAATTCCTTTTTGGTTTTATGCCTGAGGGCTCTTCTGAGGAGAACCTTAGCGACCTCTGCTCAAGCAGACGTGAGGCATGTGTGCTCCACAAGCAAGTCACAGCTGAGTGCACACACAGAGCAGGTCCTGCATCCCTACAGCCTCATTCAGGAAACTTCTTGTGTGTCCCAGCTGACCAAACTAGATGATACTTAGACCTAGGCAGAGAGTGAATGATTTTCTCATTGCTCCAGTCCTTCCATGGGACATTTGACAATGAAGTTCAGAGGATGATGCAGGTGGATTATAGCTACACATTTACAGATGTGCCACCAGGTTGGTGCAAAGTGCCCAGGCACAGAGGACCCCTGTCAAGCAGACCTGCCCCACATGGCATTCCAGTTCTTCTATTGCCTCACAGGCAACATCATGAAAGCCTAAGAATGCACTGACAGAATCAGATCCTAAGAATGCACTGACAAAAGCTGTTGCAGGAGACATCATAGAATCATAGAATCAAGAAGGTTGGAAGAGACTTCAAAGACCATCAAGTCCAATCTGTCACCCTAAACCTCATGACTATCTAAACCATGGCACCAAGTGCCATGTCCAATCCCCTCTTAAACATCTCTAGGGATGGTGACTCCACCACCTCCCTGGGCAGCCATCCTTGCAGCATACCTGAGTGAAGTCCCAATTGTCAAAGGTTGCATGCACCCTATGGCCTCCTTATGTGCCTAGATCCCAAATCCCTTTCAGATCAGTCCAACATCTCTTCTTTTACAGAGAAGTGGTGATCAGCTAAGTCATTTAAGCATATTTTGGAAATGCTACCAAGACTCCCAGCTGCCACCACTCTACTGTCATGATTGCCAGTGCAGAGGAATGATCACAACAAATGTTTAAGAAATATGACTGCAGATGTTCACTGCTATGTTAAATCTAGGCAGCCAGAAAGAATTTCTTTCACAAAGAAATTAGCCTTTTCTCTAACGGAAGGGTCAAGAACTGAAAGTGACGGTTGCACACTCCTATCTGCCACATTCAGCACCTAAAGTGGGTTGTAGTACAGAAAGAAGAAAATCACAGCCCTCACTGGTTTAGCTAGGGCAGTCCCAAGAGGGTAAATGCCAGGCTTTTCCATTGCACCCCTAGCTTCTTGTGCACACCAAGAGATAGAGGAATCTGCCCCAGGGATATTTATTTCTGCCTTGTTCCTTCCAGACCAAGTCTTTATTGTGCTTTTGCCAACTGCTGGCTGCAGCTTCTGTCCTGCCAGCCTTCTCTTGTAGCTGACAGTTCCCCTTGCCTTTCCCCGTGGAGGCTTCTGGAATAAATGGTGCCTTAATTAGGCTAATTATACTTTTAACCACTCATGTGCTTACTCTATATGGACAGTTAAAGTCCATTACACAGTGTAGACTCAACAGTTTTCCATGTGGGAAGCAAACTTAATACCTGATATGCAAAGCTTTCTATGACTGTTGTCTTGATCAATATTTGCTACCTCCAAGGGACTGTTTCCACTCCTTGAAGAAGTAGAGCTCCTTGTGCCTCTCTGTTCAAGGTCTGCCTGACCCCAGGGTCAGTGACTCTGCTTTCATGCACAAATGTAATTCATCAGAGGCATCCCTCTGCAATGTCAACAGAAAGCTTGAGCAGCATTTGGTGAAGAGCAAGAGTCACTCTGATGCTTTTGAAAAGCAGTACAAATTAGCATTCTCCACCCCACTGCTGCTTTTCTGTCTAAATCATATTTTATAGGTGAAGTGTCTGCTGAGCAGCAGTGGGGTTTTCTCAGCAGCTGCCTAAATCATGAGATGGTGTTTGGTTTACATTGAGTAACTGCTAGGGACAGAAGCCACATCTGTATGTGCAGTGTCACTGCTGCTGGATGATGAATGACACCAAGGTTCTACCAGCTTCCCTTCCTGTGTGCCTGGCCTCCCCACACTGCATTTATGCAGAGTGTTTTACAAAGCTTCTTTTGCTCTTTCCAGCTCACTAGAGAATCTCTTTCTTCAGGAGCTTAAAAATTCTTCCAGAATGGAAATCAGTAGGGAAGGTGTTTGCATGCAACTAGGCAGGTCAGGAAGAGAGCTCAGTGTTTTCCTAATGTTGAGGATGCTCCCACATTCTTCTTCTCCCATTTTTTCCAGTGTTTTCTCAGTCCCATGGGCAGCACAGCCTGTTCAGGATAACTGAGGTGCTGCTGGTATCTTCCCTGGCCTCTATATAGAGAGGATGACTTAATATTTTTCATTGGCGTAAATATTTACTGTGAACACAGGAAATTCTGCAGGTGAAAAGTTCAGTAGAAACACCTTTCCCAAAGCTGTCTCTCTGGAAAACATTATAACAATGATTTCTGGCTGAGGATTTGTTGCCACCTGTCACTAACATAAATGGGAATTGATTGACCAAAGGTCTTTCAAGCAAAAGATACATCCAAGGTAGTTTTATATAATTGCTGATATGCTTTGGATCTTCTCCCACCTCTTGGTCCTTTCCTCAGTCCTGTGAGATTGATTTCCTCGTGGGATCAGGTTGTTGTGGGAGGTTATTTTTATGGATCCAAGTGCAGGTTCAGGAGTAAACCCAGAGCTGTAGAAGTCCCCTCTGGTAAAATGACACAGATTTTACACAAAATTTTTTTTTTTAGGAAAATCTTTTAAACTCCACTTTATTTCCAGTGAAGGTCTTGCTGTGTAGCCAGTTCCCTGGTTGGTGCTTGGGTCACATTCACACAGGAGCTCTAGTTCTACCCAGAGATTATTGGAATAATGGGCAGAGAGTGGCATCCCTCAGCTCCTCATCCCCACCATTGACAGATGCCTCCACCTCCCACAAGAGGGAAACTGTCCTCTACAGCTGCTTGCAGCCCTGGTTTAACAAGTATCACCCCTCCAGAGAAGCTCCATCTGGATGCAATAGATAGATGCACTTCATGCAAACTATTTGTTCCACCACCCACTGCGAGTCATTTGCATAGAAGTTTCACCAGAGACCATAAAATTGCAAACCATAGGTCCAGACCTCACTATCTGTCACAGTTCTGCCTCCCTGCTCCCCAGACACCACAGTCTCCCACTGAGTTTAAAAGATCCCCAGCTCAAACTTACTTGTTTGGGATTTTTCAAAAGAAAAATAAAACCCTGGTGCTCAGAGGCACTGCAGAAATGGGGGGGAGGGAGGGAAAAATAAATGTGGTAACTATTATCATTTATTGCCCTCACAATGTAGACAGGATTAAAGCTGTTCTAATGACAGGGAAGAAATGGTAATATCCCCCTTGACATTAAGTAGGCCTGAAGAAAGCTGTGAGCACAATGGAATGGAACATTAATGTGCAAAGGGAAAATAAAAACCCTACAAGAAATGACTACAGCAAAGAACCACCTAGGGAGGCTCTTGAGCTCACAAAAGCCAGCACTCTCAGATGTCAAAAGACCTTGTCATTCTGCACCTAACTCAGCCTTCACTGAGGTGTTAAATGGGGTTTTAAAGCCATTCCTGCTTTCACAGACCTCAGGTGAATACCCTATGCATCCAGGCAGCACAAAAAGGCTGTGCTCTAGAGGCTTAATCCTGGCAGTGTAGTTGGATGCTCTGTTTGGAAGATTGATGGCCCCAGGGATTGCAGAAGAGGTGGCACTGTTGGAGCAGTGGTGGCACATGGAGGTTTTGGAGCACCTGCCTTGCTAGCTCAGCAGATACCTGTAATGGAGCTGTGAATATTTGTGGAGATGATGAAAGTTTGTCAACTGGTGGATTTAAGTATTGCTTCCCCCCTTCAAACCCCCAAGGCCAAGGTGCTCTGTCCTGTATGTGAGAGGTTGTGTTTGTAGAATGCTTTTGTCCTGGAGAAGGGCAATTTATTCCTCCTGTGCCCAGACCAGTGAGACTGTTTCTGTGGAGAGGTGAGCTGGGTGGTGCTTTCCCCACACAATGCACTTGGTGCTTTTTGTCTACTGCCTTTGCTTTTTAAATGAGCTGGGAGTCAACACCAGAAAGGCCAACAATAGCTTACCATAAGGAAGCCTCCATAAGGATAAGGAAACCTCCTCTGTGCCCTCTGACAGCTTGCATCAGCCAGCCTCCCTTCTAGACTGGGAGGTAGTTTAAGGTAGAGCACATCATCACCACTGGCTCTCCATTTAGGTACCTCCTTTGTTACTTTCTGTGGTAAGCCAGCCATATCACTTCTCTCCTCTCTGCTGGGAAGATAATTCTCTACTCTGAGGAGGCTATTCAGTGGCTTGCTTTATTGCTATTTAATATGCATACATTGCAACACCTCACAGAGGCCTCGAAGCATTGTGCCAGGCATCCTACAAGCATATGCAGGGTGACAGTTGCCTCTCTAGTGGGTGCCCATGTGTGGGGGATAACAGGGTAAGAGTCACTTGGAGCCAGTTAGAATTAATAATAATGCCCACATCCTGTGTGGGTGTCTGGGCTATGGCATATCCCAGTGTTCCTTTGAGGGCAAGACATCCCTGGGGTGTAAAAAAGGGGTCATTTAGGGTTTTTTTTTTTTTTCCTTGATAACTGAAAAAATTAATCACTAACAGGAAAGGGAGCCAGTGTTTAAGGAAATTAAAAAGTCTTTTTCCATTTGTACCCAAAGCAGGGGTTAGAAGCTGGGCACACCAGGGCCATGCCCAATCTGACTTTTCAGAGTTGAACACCTGCTTTGCCTGGCTGCAGCTGACTGTGTAAGCCAAAAAGCATTAAGGGGGCTGACACCTGAGGCCAAGAAACTCAGAGCTGTCATATTTATACCTGAGTATAAATGCATGGCCAGGGAGTGCTTGGGACCATGGATAGATCATTGCAGAGGGTGTGCATGCATGGGTGTGTGTTTTGCCAGGTTCTTTGGCTGCTTTGAATAGAAAGAAGTGGAGTGTTCATAAATGAAGTTGTTCATTTCCAGTCTGTTATCAAGAAAGGCTTACAAGTAGTTGTGCTAGTCCAGTGTCAGGCAAGGATAAGGTTTGATGCACTGGAGCACAAAACAATTAAAAGCTGGAAATTCAGAAGTGAGGGGGAACAAATAAAAAAAAAAAAAAAAACCAGAGGCAGGATAAAAAGGATAAGGGCTTATAGATGCTCCCTTCTGCCTGCATGGGAAGGAGCAGGCTCAGGGCACAAACCCACGTCAAAAAAAAAAAATTAGGATGATCAGAGGGCTGGAGCACCTCTCTTGTGAGGAGAGACTGAGAGAGTTGGGACTATTCAGTCTGGAGAAGAGAAGGCTCTGAGTTGATCTTATTGTGGCCTTCCAGAATCTGAAGGGTGCTACAAGAAAGCTGGGGAGGGACTTCTTAGGATATCAGGTAGTGATAGGACTAGGGGGAATGGAACAAAGCTGGAAGTGGGAAGATTCAGGCCAAACATAAGGAAGAAGTTCTTCACCATGAGAGTGGTGAGACCCTAGAATGGGCTGCCCAGGGAGGTTGAGGTCCCAACCCTGGAGGTGTTTAAGGCCAGGCTGGATGAGGCTCTGGCCAGCCTGATCCGGTGTGAGGTGTCCTTGCCCATGGCAAGGGGGTTGGAACTGGATGATCCTTGTGGTCCCTTCCAACCCTGGCTGATTCTATGATCATTGCAGACTTGAGAGCATTGGTGCAGCTGTCCAGGTGCTGTGATGCACACTGCTGTGTGTGGCTTGTTGCTTTCAAAGAAGCAGGTGCTTTTGGTATGTGCCATGCATTCAGCTAGTGGAAGCTGACTGTCTGGGAAGGGGAATGTTGAAAGCTACCACAAGAAGCAGAAAAGGGAGCTCTGTATACAGGTCAGACCTCAGCACTTCCAAGCGCTGGCTGAGATCCCAAAGCAAGGTGCAAAGCATACCATGTGTACACCCAGGACTAGAAGAGGTTTGCTGAATCACTGAGTCTGCTGCTGTCACTGATCACCAGATGAGACCTTCCTACTCAGACCTGCTTTCCAAGCACAGCTGTTCTGACTGCCCGTTTTGCTGATAAATGCACTGTTACGTCTCTGCATGCCAATAGCCATGTTGCAGGGTATTCTGTTCTTCAGTTGCCTGTTAAATCACAAAGTTTGGTCCTGATGTTGTACTTTACAGCGTGGAATTCAGTAATCCTGTCGATTACAAAGAGCCAAAGACTCACAAGGTAGGGTTATGATGGAAAATTGAAAGATCTTGAGGCGTTAGGGCAGGGAACGAGGCTGATACAGAGCTGCAGCTAAAAACAGTCTTGATTGATACCTTCACTACAAAACTGGAAAGAGTAAATGTATCATAAGTGAACTCCACACCTGGAACAAACTTCAGGGAAGGGCTAACAGAGACATTTTGATAAGCAGGAAAGAATGCTAAAAAACTTCAGGGAAAAAAAAAACCCTACAGCTGAGAAAATTTACCCAAATGATGTTTTCTCAATTGGGGGCAAAACTACAAAGCACAGCCTAGAGAAAAATTGAGTGTCTGTGCACATTTTATGAATCAGAAGGACATGGAAAAAAATTATAATTATAGGGATGAAGACTAGGAAAGGAGTTGCTGAGGGAGATGTCAGCACCCTCCTTCCCTAACGGAGGTAACATTAATGTTGGGATAATTTCTCCAGAGAAAGTCCATAGTGTGTTTTTTCCATTGCAACCTGCAACCAGTTTCAAGACAGGCACTTACAAAAACCTCCTCAGAACCTGAGGCTTGCACTGAAAACAGTCACAGGCTTTAATTTCTGTGAACAGATATGATGTCTTAGGGAAAGAAAAGAAGCTATAGAAGACAAAATGCGTTTCATCTGCAGTGAGTTCATGTGGCACATTCTCTTTCTGCTGCTGCTGATCTTCTCCCCTCCCTACCCTCACTCCCCTCTTTTTACTCTGTTTTAATAATTCAGTTCTTACAGGCCAGAATTAAATGTTGTGCTGAATCAAGAGCAGTGTGCTGTGTAGGCTGTGGCTTTGGTGCTTTGTTCTTTTCCTCTGCTGTTGTTCATGCTCCCCAGCAGAAAGCTACACTGTGATACTCAGTTTTCCTAGCATGGCACTGTTTGCAGAAGGACCAATCTGATACAAAAGGCCATCTACTAAAACAGCAAAAGCAAAATTGCTTCAACCCTTATCCCTTGCCTCTCTTTATAATACCACTGTCCCTTTCTCATTTGTAGTGATCTTGCTTTAATATTTATGACTCTGCTTCAGACGTGGAGAGTTCAACGAGGACAAATTTTTGGTTTTCCATTTCATTGTAGGAGGTTAGATGAGAAGTGCAATAGCTGGAAGATCAATCTTTAGCTAGGGACCCTGTGAGGCATCACCCCCTCCTTTTAGGGGAGCTGCAGGGTAGCTGGAGATGAGAGTTGTGAGCAGGAGATGGTAGCTGCTTTTGTAGAGCTTCCCTTTGACAGAGAGGTTAAAGTCAACTTCCCATGGCCCTGTCTTCCACCACCATGATTACAATTCAGAGGAGCACTTAAATGGCAGAGAGCCCATGCTGTTAGTTTTTGTTGACCAAAGCACCAGGCTACATCTTTCTCAACAGCCTGTGAGAAGGAAGCAGCCCAAATCCAATCTGATCTCCGGGGAGACTTCTCGTTTGTCAGGCAGGCAAAATAATGCTTACTTGTCAGGCAAGGCAAACTTAACTAGAAAAGTGGAAGCTATCAGCATAAACAGCTATGAGCAGCTCTTCAGTCACAGACTATTGTTTGAATAGGTGGGAAGGAAAACAAATCTTAATGCAGGAGTCAGAACTACTTTTCAGCTTCCAAGAGACAGTGGTGCAGGGCAATGACGGACGGCAGCACACTTCGGTGTGGTTTATATGTTCAAAAGAGCAGAACCTCTTTTGCTTGTGATATCACATCAGCCTGCTTTGCAGTTGCTCAAATCTATGGGACATATCTCCTGTCAGCTAAATACATGCATGGAGCACTGAGGGAGTGTGGAATCTGTTTGGCTTTCCCCTGGTAGAAAAAAAAAAAAAAAAAGAGTCTGTGGGGAACATGCTGTCGTTGGGATGTGCTGAAGAGATGCGCTCTGGCACCTACACTACACTGGAGAACTGTGAGGACAAACATTTGGGAGGAAAGCTGAACTGATCCTAATTGAAGCAGACACTGGTGCTCTGTCACTGAAATTCCACCAGCTTCACCAACCCCATGGCAGGTTCTCCATCACCAGGTGAGGATCGCCTCCAGGCAGGGCATGCTAAAAATACATCACACATGCTCATTCCCCCCCTCCTCTTCCCTACATGTGCACATATAGACTCCAAGTGAGCAAAGAAAAGTGTGTGGGAACTGCTCCTTGACACCACTGTTGTCAGTGAGTGGGTATTGCTGCAAGTGAGATTTTGCTTCTGTGCCCCAGGAGGTTTGGAATGATGCAGGTGCTGTTTCATTGATATTGGGGCTGCAAGGCTCATCTTTAACAGCTTGCAGAGGACAAGCAGACTGAGCTGACTGTTTTAATACACCTGAAGCCTGGCCACGTTCATCTTACAGTTGGTAAAAGACATTTGTTAATTTGATCTGGATCTGGATGTGTTGGAAGCTGTCCAGAGAAAAGGCCATGAGGATGGTCAGAGGGCTGGGGCACCTCTGCTGTGAGGACAGACTGAGAGAGTTGGGGCTGTTCAGTCTGGAGAAGACAAGGCTGTGAGGAGACCTTATGGTATCCAGTATCTTAAAGGGGCCTAAGGAGAGCTGGGGAGGGACTTTTTAGGATATCAGGTAATGATAGGACTAGGGGGAATGGAACAAAACTAGAAATGGGTAGATTCAGATTGGATGTTAGGAAGAAATTCTTCCCCATGAGGGTGATGAGACACTGGAACAGGTTGCCCAGGGAGGTGGTAGAAGTCTCATCCCTAGATGTATTTAAGGCCAGGCTGGATGTGACTGTGAGCAACCTGATCTAGGGTGAGGTGTCCCTGGTCATGGCAGGGGGGTTGGAACTGGATGATCCTTGAAGTCCCTTCCAACCCTAACAATTCTATGATTCTATGATTTTTGGATTAAGCACTGCATGTGCTGGATTGAGAGCTTTCAAAGATTCTTCTTACTTTGAAGTCTACATTTCCCACTTGCCCTTTTCTTTCCCTCCCTGCTTGGCCTGTGAGAAATAGTTTGCCCCAAATCCTCACAACGTCTGCAGCTCAGCATTGTAGGAATGGCTTTCCTGGAGATGGTGCAGTGCCTCCCCTCCTAGATGCATCTCAGATATGACATCCTGATGGGTTGGGAGGGAACCTGAGATCTGTCAGGGACCATCTGGGGTTTTAATTTCTTTCTGCAACAGAGAACAGGAGTCTTTTGTGTGGAACATCTGGAGATATTTCCTTTAATCCCTTTTTTAACTGCTCGTGTGGCTTTGGGTATTAGCCCTGTCTCTGCGACTTCTCTCACAGAGGCAGGCAGCAGCTGAGCCTCCCAAGAGTCAACTAAGCCATATTATTGGCTCCCTCCAGGGGTAGCTGGGTGAAACTTAATGGTCTGTGAAATACAAAAAGGCAGTAGAAGTGATCTAATATCCCTTTCTAGTCTTAAACTCAATGAAATGGTGAAACTTCTGCTTCTAAAGGCAACGGTAGATGAGCAGTTGCCAGGATCTCCTACCAGGCTTCTTCTCCAGCTGTGTCCATGGGGAGCAGTTCCCTTTCTGCAGTCCTTTTCACAGATTCTCAGCAGAATTTTACCATTTTCACTCCTTCCCATCCTTCTGTGGAGTCCATTTCCCCCTTTCTCCTCACTCAACAGCTGATACTGTTTCAGCATCTCTTCGTGGTGACCATTGCTGAAACTTCTTGGGTTCCCTTCTGCTTTTACTGAAATCCAAATGAGCAATCTGTTATATCTGACATCTGCCTTTCACAGGGATCAGACCAAACCTCCAGTTCCAAAATACCTCTGCTCCTCCAATGTGCAGAAATTAGTCTGGTGAATCTACTCTCTGGGTCTGATTGAGAAGTTTAGCCAAAAAGAGTCTGCCAGGAATTCTTATAGAAGCAGAAGATCTCTTTTGCTTTCCTCTCCTGCAGAGACAATGTGCAATTTAAAGCTCTGCTCTTGTATTTTTCTTTTTTTTTTTCTTGGAAGCATTTACAAAGGTGACCAAAACTGCTTCTCTTTAGCTGCTGAGTAGGTGCCTGACCCTGTGTATGCTTTCAACAAAATCAGTGTTTCCTCTGTCTGATTTAAATGCTTTACCTTGAATATTTTCATTTGAAAAGAGTAACTTGAGATAAATTGCAAGACTACAAGTCCTAAAGTTTGGGGTTTTCAAGCATGAGTGGGGCACATATGCTTTTCCCTCATCTAAATTCAAGGATACATCAGCTCCCTGATGGTTACCTCTCCACAGAGAGAAACGGGAGGCCTCTTCCTGCTTGTTCTGCCACTTCAGTCACTTTTTAAACTAACTTGCAAAGCTATTTTGATATTTACTGTAAGTTAGAAGTGTTTTCAGAACAGTCCAAGGAGCTCTCACTTCATCTGTCTGCAACAGGTACTATGGAGTTGTGTCCAAAGTGCAGATGGTTGTCACTGGGTTGTCTTTCCAGTGTAACCAGGTAACAATCAAGTTAATGCCTCTGCTGTTACCTAATTTTGTTTGTGAAATGGAACTAAGGAACCTCAGTGAGAGATCCTGTACCTGGAGAAAGCAGGTTATGGGGTGTCTGTGGTGCCTGGCACAGCACACACTGGGAATGTCCCAGCAAGAAATTCCAACCTGATTAATTATACAAGCCTGATCAGGATGAATACAGTAGTAGTTGCCATGGCTGTCAGTGGTTGTTAGCTATATTTTCTGAGGGTTTGTATAGAGGAAAACTATTCTGTAATGATTTGCAAATTCATTGGAAGTTAATGACAAAATTAAAATCCAGGACAGATGTTCTCTGTCCTTTGTGCAGCCCAGAGGCCAAGAACAGCACATGAAAACTGTCTCTAATGTCTGCATTTACACCCAAGTAAATGCTCACACCCTTGGATATGTAAACCTTGACAAATTCCCCACCTGCAGGAATGAGCTTCAGAGGCTGCACTGTCCAGTTTCAACTTCTAGAGCTAATTCCCCAAATGACCACAACTCTCCTGCTGTAAAAACCAGACTGTGGCCATCCAGCTGATAGGGGTTGGTACCAGGCTTGCAAAGCATCATGTTATCACCGTCCAGCTGACCAGAAGAACTCCACTCCTTGGGCTTTACATTTTGATATGATGTTTATCCCTTTTATGCTTCTTAATCTCTTTTTAGAAAAGCATCAGTGGAGGCTAGTGACTGCTGGAGAACTGATAAACTTCCCACTAGGAAAACAAAGAGGGCTTGAAATATTTGCTTCCTCTAGCTAAAGTTTACAGTTCTTAATAGTATGTTATTAGGAAGTTGCAGAGCAATCAAATGAGAACACAGTTGTTAGTAAATTTGCTTACTGAAACAATTAAAGCAAATCTAAAGACATTTCAGCCATCTCTGAGTTCATTAAATAAAAGGCAAGTAACTTCTTTGTAGTTTTGCTGGGTAAATTCATTTGGAATGTTTGCACTTTAAAACAGTCCTAGGATTTAAATAATTTTTGCAGCCACCATTTTTTACATTGTGCCAAGCTCAGGCCCAGAGAGGTAGCTGCAGTTCTCACTCTTTTCATTTTTCCAGACTAATTGCTCAGTTGCCAGCTGCAGTTAAACCTCCACAGGGTTATAACCCTCAAAGTCTTTTCTGTAATTCCTTTTCTTTTTCTCCCCCCGCTCCTTTTTTTTTTTTTTTGCAAATTCTCTGCCTTCTCCATGGCCCCTCTTAGCCTGAGAACACAAAGTAAGTTAGGGTTCTTTCCAAACTCACTAATGATAAGGACTGCATTCTCCCAGCCATCTTTTGGTGCAATCTGTTTCAGGCTCTGGGCTTGATGAGTGTTTCAGAACAGTGTAGGAGGGCTGCTGAGTGTGACTGAGCCTCACAGTTAACGAGAAAAACACAATCTAAAAAAAACTAATAGATTCATTTTACATAGAAAATAAAATTCAAGGAAGCCATGACTTGCCCAAAACAAAACAAGCTAGCTAAGTTTGTTGTCTGGGTTATTAGCTGTGTTGGATTTTTCTGCTGTCCTGAGAATGCCACTTTAATCATTTGGTGAGTCTGAGGCTTGGGTCTCCAGAGATCAGGCTCTGATCTCTCACATATGGTCTATCTCACTGTTCATTAAAACCACTGGTCCAGTCACATGGAAATAATGTTCAGACTGTTTCTATCCATGCCTGCTACTTTTCTTCCTGAATGTGTCAGTCTCATGATGAGGGCAGTGACTCCAGCTGACGCAGGCACAATTGCTGATTGTAAAGAGAGACACTGCTGTGAAAATAGAGAGAGGAGAGTTTATTTCCATCATGGTTTAGGCTTCACAAGAAGTCCTTGCACCACAAGAAATTAGAATTCCAGTGGTGGAGGAGGTACTGAAATATGTGAGATCATGGATGCTGAGCAGTGAGAAGAGGATGGATGACCTAGGGACAAAACGCTGGGCTGAGCTGCCCCAGGCCTGAGCTCAGCTCCAAAAGGAAGGAATAATTCTCAGCAGTGTCATGAGATTCAGCTCTCAACACTCTGTGCCATTTCAAAAATCTGACTGCTTTGTTTTGGTGGTGAGATGGGAGCAGGCACTTGCTTTGCACAGTATCAGCAGGATTTTGTCCTCTTCCCTCTGGCAGTAGAGAAGTGAGGAGCAAGGTAATCTTATCCAGGATGGTTGTAAGCTAGTTGGGAATGACTTCTGGTCCCCACTGGAGAGACACAGCTTAGATGGAACCCTGCTAAGGATGCAGCAAGCTCATGTTTAGAAGCCTGTCTCTAGCTACACATGGTGAACGTTCAGCACTGGTAGCTACCAACAGAAACCAAATTAAGGGATTCCCAAAGCAGTGCAGAGTGCTTGCCAGGGGACCCCAAAATGTCTCATCCAGCTTCTCACCTTGCTCTCTGCTGGCGGAGCTGCTGAATGATGTGTGAAGTGTTGAGTCAGGATAAATGTCACAGCCAAAGGTGCTCAGAGTGACAGCAGGAGGAGACACCAGTGCTGGGAGTTCTGAGGCAGGGAAAACGCTGTCCCTGCCACCGCCTCCGGCTTGGAGACGTCTTGGTGGGAACTTGGGGTGTGCCATAAATAAGGGTGATATTAAATGAGGCTGACTGTCTCAGGGCCTAAGTTTTACAAGCCAAAGTGTGAACTCTCTCTGCCTCACTGAGATCCTGAGGCAGTTTTCCAGCAGCTCCCACGATCTCATTAAGTGCCCTCCTGAGAAGGGCTCTGACCTGAGAGAGCCTTCTCTGTGCAGCACAATGCTAGCTGCTGAGATCAGATACAAACATCTACCAGAGAACCCAGCTAACACTCCTTATGGAAACCTCTCAGGCCACTACCTCACTGGGCCCATAGCCTTTCCCTCTATGCCTTTGTGAAGAAACCAGAAACTGCCATGAGTGTGTCCCAAAGTACCAATGCACACCTGGTGTCAGAGGCTCTGACCTCAGTGCCAGCAGCTCATGCCCCAGAACAAATCTTCCTGTAGCTATGCTATGACTGAATTGTACCTAGGGGAACCTTTGCTGAGATGCTCCCTCAGCTTCTGAGCTTAAATTCTTGGTTTCCTCCTGGAGTCATTGACTGCAAAGGGCTGTACTGGATGGAAATGCTTTCCTTCTGCTCCTTGAACGCATCTGGGACTGCAATAACAAAACTGCAGCCTTTCTCCCTCAAAATAAAACAGCTCCAGGGACCAGAGAGCTGCCATCCCAAAGAAACAGGGCTTGCTGTTACCATGCATTTCTGCTGAGAGGTTCCTTTGTTCAAACCACACATTGTGTCCCAGAAGCAACAAAATCTTCAGCAGAGCCCTGAGGAGACTGAGTTCACTCTTCTGTGTCACTTCTGCCTGTCAAAGGCAAAGAAGGTCTGTGGAGATCAAGGGCAAAGCACCCCATGGCCACAAGCCCTATTCTCACAGGTTACACTCACCAACCCACAGGCCTGAGGGAAAAGCACAGAATCACAGAATTCTGTGCTCTAGTCTAGAGAGCCACCAGCTTCTCTCAGGGAAGAGGTCTATTTTGCTGACTTCTCTGAGAAGCCTTCTGAGCTGCCCTCACCACCTCTGTCTCTGCTCCTGCAGTCTGCTCACAGTTCTCCAAGGGGGTCTATGCCATCTTTGGATTTTATGAGAGGAGGACAGTCAACATGCTCACATCTTTCTGCGGAGCTCTGCACGTCTGCTTCATAACACCAAGCTTCCCTGTCGAGACCTCCAACCAGTTTGTCCTTCAGCTTCGCCCAGAGCTCCAGGATGCCCTCATCAGTGTCATCGAGCACTACAGCTGGCAGAAGTTTGTCTACATTTATGATGCTGACCGGGGTAAGTCACAAGGACATGAGAAGGGTCCCCAGGCAGCTAAACGCAGTGGTTTAAGATGGAGTCTTTTGCCTTAGGAACTCATCTTACTGTGGCTGGTTGCTGGTGGCTGAAAGGGGGGCTAGAGGAAGGTTCATTCCATACCTTCCCTCTTCTCTATTCCTTTTTGATGTGTCCCTTACTGCTGAAGGTGGGGCATTGATCTAGTTGAAGGTTTAGCCTGACCCAGCACTTCTGTCTTCAGAGTGAGGTGTGAGTCCCATCAACAAGTGAAATAATTCATAATAGAAGTGCTGGAGTTTCAAATGGGGACATTGTTTGTGTTGAATAGGTCCCACGCTGAACAAATCTTTCAAACTCAAGGCCACCAAGTCCACCTTAATAAATGTGAGCCAACAGTTGTTTAGGTTTCACCTGAGCCCACATCCAGTTGTGATATGTGTGTGTTCCTGGCCAGTAGCTTGGGCAAGTCCATTTCCCCTGTGTTAGCAAAAAGCCTTTGTTGGATTCTTGGAAGATATTGTCTAACTTTCTAAACCACTTTCTAAACCAAGTGAGCTCATTGCTCTGTGATCCAGTTTCCCCAGCTCTCAGATGCATTTTAAGTTTCAGGCTTGGAGGCTGAGTGCAAAAGGGACTTGTGAAGGACAGCACAGAGGTAAGGGTGATTAGCAGCTCAGTCCTGGGTGTTATCATTAACAGTGACCTGAGGAGACAAGGAGACAGTATAAAATCATCCCACCCTGCATTCTGTTGTCAGAGGCATTGCTGAGTATCCCAAAAGGACTGCAGTAGGCAGGGCTTTCTAGCAGGACTCCAGGACAGTCCTGACTGTGTGTATCTGCTCTGGAAGGCTGTGGCTGTAATTTGGGAAAGCTCTTTTTCAAAATAATGAAGTTTTCTGATGAGATACCAAGAGAGACAGGGACACTGAATATGATTGTGTATTGTGATTGTTAAGGGTATCTCTAGCCCTAGGAGCACACAGCCTAAACAGATCAAAATTGAGAAATCAAATCATTTGAATAGTGACAGACAAGACAGGGATTAGAGGTTTTATCTGAATCCCACAGCAGGTCTTGATCAACAGGACTGGTCAGCTGATTGCAATGGAGAACTAGCCCAGAAATCATCCTCTCTTTCTGTGCTAGGACAGAGAAATCAGGAGTCAATAATTCTAGCCCAGCTGTGTTTGGGTGAGGGTTAACTCTGTTCTCTGTAGTTCTGCTGCACTCTCACAATACTGCATCCAGCCTGGCTCAGGGCAGCTCTGCAGGCTGTCAGGTGAATGGAAAGATGCCACTGCACAAGCCAAACCTGGTTCTCCCCTTGCTATCCTCTTCTCCCTCTCTTCCCTTCGCAGGGTTGTCAGTCCTACAGAAAGTGCTGGACACGGCAGCCGAGAAGAACTGGCAGGTGACAGCCGTCAACATCCTGACGACAACAGAAGAAGGCTACCGTGTGCTCTTCCAGGAGCTGCAGAAGAAGAAGGAGAGGCTGGTGGTGGTGGACTGTGAATCTGAGCGCCTCAACATCATCCTTAACAAGGTTGTGCTGATGTGGGTCTTCCTGGGTGGGGTCCTGCACAGGGCTCTTTCTCCTGGAGAGGTTTGCCCCCCTGTTCTTGTCTGATCTATCCCTTGGTGGATGTGGGGGGGGGTGTGTTTCAGCAGGATGCTGAGCTTGCAGATGTTTCTCCACTGTGTTACTGTGGAAAATGTAAAGCTCTCCTGTATTCATGCTTGGCTGCTCCATGTTCCCTACTGTTTCACTCCTCTGCTGAGCATTTTTTACACCTTTAGCCCCTAATAAGTTTGCATTGTGCTAATTCCTCCAAGCAGCAGCTGCAAGATGTGGTACTTCCATATTCCTCTGAGTTTTTCCTCAATTTTCCCACCTCATGTGTTAGGATGGATTTGTGAATTAGTATTACCAGATTCCTGGCCCTCCAAGCCTCTACAGGTTGCATCAAATTCTCACAACCAGTGTCATCAGGACAGAGATAGAGAAGCTTGATGGTACATGTGCAGGGTTCTCAGAAGCAGTCTCCAGATCAGGTTACAGCTCACCGTTCTCCCAGGGTGTCTAGGCTATAGCAGGCTCTACAGCAAGGCAGACACATTCATTCACAGACATCTCCTGGCTGCTTTATCAGCTCATGGCCACAAGGCAGATGAGGTATGCAATAGAGGACTCAGCAGCTAGGTTGTGTGCTCTGCCTTACTCATCCTCAATCCAGATAGACATCCCAGTGGAGCAGATGCAGATTTTTCCCATTCCCTTTCCTCTCTACTTCCCTTAATGCTTTCCTTAAGTCCTGAATGTCAGCTTCAGCATACAAGAGATCAATGAAAGTCCATGGGCAAGTCTCAGTCCACATTTGCATCTTCTCTTCAACTCCAGCCACAATATTTTCCCTTCCCCACTGTCGTGAAGGCATCATATGCCCAGAATTATGCCCACTGATACCAGCTAACTTGTCCTGACATGTCCTGGGAAAGTCCCCCCTTTCCACCCTCCTTTCAGGAGGGGAAGACAAAGGATCAGGCGCCAGCCTGTCTCCTAAGGGAATAAACAACTGCAAGCACCCATCTCAATGGGATGCCTACGCTCTGTCCATCTAAGGGCATAATTCTAANATGTCCTCCCCGCAGACGGCGGGAGAGAAAGGGAA
>VXBD01014909.1:0-29436 GCA_013399975.1 Indicator maculatus
CTTCCAACCTGGTTGATTCTGTGATTAATTCTGTGATTAATTCTGTCCACACTACAAAGTCTCACCAAAACAAGAACAACACCTGCACTGCTTGGTTGTGTACCAAAATTACTATCTCAGTGTGCAGGTTCTGACTGGGATAGAGTTAATTTTCTTCATAGTGCCTCTCATGGAGCTGTCTTTTAGATTTGTGCTGAAAACCATGCTAAAAACAGTGTGGGAGTTCTAGGCTGATGCCTAAGAAATCTTCCACAAATCCTGAGTAGTAAGTGGTAAAATGTTAATAAATTACCATTGGATCTAAAGGGAAAATACTGATAAGGTCTACATAATCCCATTGGTCTGATAATTAACACAAAGTTAGGTGTATAAACTCTTTTTCTTTTCACAGTCTCACAGTATATCAGAGGTTGGAAGCGACCTCAAGAGATCATCCAGTCCAACCCCACTGCCAGAACAGCATCACTTAGGGTAGTCTGCACAGGAATGCATCCAGGTGGGGTTGGAAAGTCTCCAGAGAAGGAGACTCCACAACCTCCCTGGGCAGCCTGCTCCAGGGCTTTGTCACCCTCACTGGAAAGAAGTTTCTCCTTATGTTGAGCTGAAATCTTCTCTGTTCAAGTTTGTCTCCATTGTTCCTTGGCTTATTCCTGTGCATCACCCAAAAGAGCCTGGCCCCCTCCACTTGACCCCCAGCCCTCAGCTCTTGATAGACATTGATCAGATCCCCTCTCAGTCTTCTCTTCTCCAGACTAAATAGAGCTTCTTGGCTCTAGCAGATACCAGCTGGTGGCTTTTGCTTGGCTGTTGCTGACCTTGGCTATGTTCTTGTTGTGGCTAAGTACTAACAAGCTGCCATCTGCTCTTCTCTTTCCCCTTTCCTTTATACAAGGGCAGGGAAGGAGAAGGGAAGCTGTTGGTAGCCCCCTGGTTTTGTCCAGGGGAGTTCTTGTGTTGTTTATAAATTGTAAATATTGTATATTCTGTACATATTCATAGAATCATAGAACTGTCAGGGTTGGAAGGGACCTCAAGGATCATTCAGTTCCAACCCCCCTGCCATGGGCAGGGACACCTCACACTACAGCAGGTTGCTCACAGCCACATCCAGCCTGGCTGCAAAAACCTCCAGGGATGAGGCTTCCACCACCTCCCTGGACAACCTGTTCCAGTGCCTCACCACTCTCATGGTGAAAAACTTCTTCCTAACATCCAACCTGAATCCACCCTTTTCTAGTTTTGTTCCACTCCCCCCAGTCCTATCACTCCCTGACACCCTCAAAAGTCCCACTGCATTTCATATGTCTAGAGTTTAGCTTGCTTGTAAATAGAGCTTCATTTGCTTTCCAGCTGAGCTGGTCTGCCAATTTTATTTTGGGGGGTAATTTCAACCCACCACAGACAGGAATGGTTTAGTTCTTGCTGAGCAGTGCTTACACAGCAGCATTAAGACCTTTTCTGCTTCTTGCACCACCCTCATCAGCAAGCAGGCTGGGGGAGGGGGCACAAGAAGATGGGAGAGAACACAGCCAACCCCATCTGACCAAAAGGGACATTCTATACCATATGACATTGTGCTTGGTATCTAAAGCTGGAGGAAGAAGAAAAAGAAAAGGGGAACATTCAGAGTGGTGGGGTTTGTCTTCCCAAGTAACTGTTACCTGGAGGTTTTTAGGGCCAGGCTGGATGTGGCTCTGGCCAGCCTGCTCTAGTGTGAGGTGTCCCTGCCCATGGCAGGGGGGTTGGAACTGGATGATCCTTGAGGTCCCTTCCAACCCTAACAATTCTCTGATTCTATGAACCCCACCCTGCTGATGCAACATAGTGAATGAACTCCTTGGTTTGCCTTGCTTGCTTGCACAACTTCTGCTTTACTTACCAAACCTCTCTCTCAACCCATGAGTTTTCTCACTTTCACTCTTCCAGTTCTGCTCTCCATGCTGCAGAGGGTAGGAGGGGACAAGAGAGCAGCTGTGTGGCCTTAAGCTGCCATTTGGGGTTAAACCATCACTTGTACTTTCTCTGGCACCATGTAGCACAGAAAGAGACTCTTGAGAAAGAGAGGAGAGCTGATGTTTGTTGTCAAAACAAGGACACCCATTTAAACTGAAGCCAAATGGATGAGCAGTCCAAGGCAAAATGACAGCTGACTCAAGAGCTGGGGTCTCTTCTTTTTTTTTACCCAGGGAGCTTTAAGCATTACTGAACCTTCCATGCATTCAGCTGTGTTCTGATATTACCCCTAATGTGGTCTTCCATGAGAAACCTTCAGAAGAGTAAGAACACTACACCTAACAGCAGGAGCTACAATATCCCAATATCTGGGCACAGCTGGGATGAGGACAAACTAAAGTCACCTTTTTCCTGCAATTCCCAGAGGCCTGTTCTATTTTTAACTTTGCTTTCTTTCTGTTTGGTCTTTCAGTTGCTCTAATGTAGTTTCTGCCTTCCCCCCCCCCATTAATTCTGCCTCTCTACAGCACTCTAAGCAATACTATGAGTGGGAAGAGGAGAGAGTAACAAGCTCATCAAGTTATTGGCTCAGACAATCTTCAAAGACACTGCCTAATTGGATATATAAATCATAAACAACGGAGGAGGGATGAGTAACAATGCACAGGGAGGAAACTAAGCCTAAAAAAGCTCCAACTCCATTCAGCTGAATAATCAATAGTTCTTTGATTTCATTACTCTACTACGCTGAAAATCACACCAACAAATACAACCTTACTTTCAAGAAGGCATTCCTCTAAGCATGGGAATGCAGAAGGAATGGCTTTTGGAAAGCCCTGCAATTACTCCAGATTTGCACTGCAAACAGCACCAACACCAGGCCATAATTAAATTAAATACAAAACATTTCATTGTCCCCATTACACCAAATTCAATCTCAAGGAAGCATTTAGGGTAGCCCCAGCAGTGTCTTCTTCCTATTTTGTATGTTGCTTTTTAAGTAGCTACCACACCTATCCAACCACAACAGTGAGAGGCAGAGCACATGGAAAGAAAAGCAGCACTTGAGGAGCAAGCAGAACCACCTTTGGCATCAAACTCTTTTTGAGATCCAAGTTACAAGTGAATGGTCAGGTTAACACTTTCCTGACAAGAAAGGCAC
The DNA here is from genome assembly GCA_013399975.1 of Indicator maculatus. NCBI lineage: Eukaryota > Metazoa > Chordata > Aves > Piciformes > Indicatoridae > Indicator > Indicator maculatus. Next base: position 3,116 of record VXBD01014909.1, read on the forward strand.
AGCCATGACTGTTCCATAGACTGCTACCCCCTAATGCTTACAACATAATGAAATAGATTGCATCAGAGTAATGTCTAGACCTTTATAACCAGACTAGCAGTGATAGAGAGATTGGTCATTGGAATGAGCTGCCCAGGCAGGTGGTGGAGTCACCAACCCTGGAAGTGTTAAAAATAAGCCTGGATGAGGCACTCAGTGCCATGGTTTAGTTGATGAGATGGTGTTGGGTGATAGGTTGGACCTGATGATCCTGAAGGTCTTTTCCAACCTGGTTAATTCTGTGATTCTGTGATTTTTATTTCTGAGAAGCGTGCCGGGGGATCGGCACCGTTAAGAGCCGCAGAGGGCAGGAGTTTACTTACAGAGACAAACGTAAAATAGCACCAATGCATTAAAAAAACCCCAAAAAATCCTTAAAGTGATTCTGAAATATCGTTCTGTGAGGTAAGCAGTATTGCAGAACACCTGGCAGTGAGCTCTGGCACCCACCAGATGATCTGATGTATCGGTAAGAGGTATTTTGAGGCTTAATGAAATCGCAACTTCGCAAGCGCCGCGGAAATCGGGAGCGACCCTGTGCTAGATTCTGTGGTCCTGATCTGGCAGGGGGGTTGGACCCAAAGGTCCCCAGAGGTCCTTTCCAACCCCTAACATCCCATGAGCTGTGTTTGATGTGATGTGTCTGCATTATAAAGACTCTATGGAATCCCCTGTTACATGTTTGGTTTAAGCAACTGCAAGAAGCTGAGAACTCTGTTTGCACCCAACTCCATTTTTGACCATTCACAATCCCACCCTGAAATACTTATGACCTCCACAGGCTGAAGTGTGTACTATTCTTTTATTTTCCTAGCAGAATAAAAAGACTAGACTTTTGGCTCAATCTTAGTGCCTTACATCAGGTCAGGAGCTAATCATTTATTAATCAGCACTCAGGAAATCCTTATTACATGTGACAGTTTATGGAGGGGTTTTGGCTTTATTGTTTAAAAAGACCTTCAGCAACAACAATCAGCCAGAGAAATATTTTGACATACTGCTTTGACATGTCACTTGATCTACATATTAAAGCAAGAAAATGTTAGGTGTTTTCACTAGCATGCTTCATTTTCATGTTTTTCAGGGCTAAGCAGATTTAAAATTCTTAGTTCTTTTGTAGGAGGTTTTATGCATTGCTCCCAGAATAGTTGTTTTGGTTTTTTTTTTTTTTCCTTACAGAAACTGTCTTAACAACATACATAAATGATAAAATTATCAAGCATGGTGTATTTTCTTTTAGAACAGAGAGAGATGAAGATTGCACTAACAAGAAGCCCAGTCAAGAGCAGAACACCCTACAGTACACTTTTGGAGATGGGCAAGCGTGGTGCACTCAGAGAAAACCAAGAACAACACCTCTTGCTCCCTAGTTTTCCACGGGATAGCTGTGCTCTGGTGCTGCAAGGCACATTCACATTCATTGTTTTGCCTTAAAACAAATGCAAGGTTCCTATGATTTATTTCAACAAAGTGGAAACAAAGCCAAATGATGCAAAGAAAAAAAAAAAAGATACCATACCAAGAGCCACTCACATCATACAGAACAACAGTAACAAAGCAGCACATCAAACTTCAGCTGCTCAACATGAAGCACAGCTTCAGTGCAAAGATGCCAAAGCACCAGCCAGAACAGCAGAAACCTTTCTAAAAGGTGATGTCTGTGCATGGCTGGTCCTACTGCCAGCACCTTGCCCTGACAGTGCTGCACAACACCCTGGGCAGGGGCTTCCATCCCCGTGGGCACCTCTGGGCATTTCACCTCCTCTGGAAGAAGCCCAATGCAGCTCTGAAGCCTGACAGGTGTAGGGTTAGCCCTGTAGAAGCCATAGGGAAAGGGGCACAGTTTACAGAGGGACTTCTGAGCAGGTAGTTTATTTTGGTTTCAGGTAAGCTGTTACTGTCACATGAGTGCAAGCAACTAAAACTGATCACTCAATTCTTCATGAGTGGTCCTGGACTCACAGGGAGGAAGCAGCCCACCTGAGTTAGGTCACAGTGGAGGCTCGGAGGACTGACTCTCCCCCTTGATTACAAACATTCCATCATCAGCTCCGATTCACAAATGAACGATTGCTGCCTTTATACTGCTTTAAAAGTACCCAGGCAGCTTACTGAAGGCACTCTACAAGGCGCTGCCACCACCCTACTGCTTCTCACCACCACCAACAAAAGGTTTCCAGGAGCCAGACTCAATTAACAGCACCTGAAACCTTACCCGGCTTTTCAGCCAGACCCTGCTCACTTTGAGAGCCGCCTGTGCCACTTCAGCTGCTTTGTATTGCTCATCAGCAGTCACAGCCAGATAAAGCCCTACCAGGAACGATGCTTTAATACTTATGACACGAGGCTCAGATTCTAGCCAGGGAGGAGCATTGTTTGCATTTTCGCAGTTTAGGTTGTTGAAACCTCTTAAAAGCATCGCGTTTAATCACAGCCAAAGGAAAAGGAGGTGATGCAAAACACTTACTTCGAAAATGCTCCGAGGCGTAATAGTAGACATCCTCATAGCCCTCATGGTAATCCTCCTCCGGCCGGTACTTTTTGCCTTTTCTTCTTCTTGATCTTCTGATTTGCTTGACAAAGCCCAAGAAGCGCTCCATCTCCTCCCTCAGCAACCCCAGCCAGCAGCCCCCTTTGCCCTCTGCTTCACAAAGAGCTGTCCCAGCATGAATCAACAGCAAGCACCAGAGCAAAGCTGCAGCCTCACACCAGCCGCTCTGGCACCATTTAAAAAAAAAACCAACAACAAAACCCAACAAACCCTCCCTTATCTCTCAGCAGTGCCTAGGAAGCATGTTGTTTTCCCTTTAAAAATAAACACTTCATCAAAGCTGCTAACTGGAATATTTCAAAGCAGACAAAGGAGGGAAATGTTGAAGCTAAAGGGGAAAGTCAGTGTTCCAAGCAGTTATTAAGCAGCAGAGGACAAAGTTGAAGAAACCTGCCTGCCAGCAAGGGGAAAGCCCAGCAGCACTGAGAGCCCCCTATCCTGTGTCTCCATCATTTGAAGAGGGGCTGGGAGGCGGGGATAGATGCTAGTCAATGGGCTGAACCATATCTCAAGATAAAACAGGTTCTTTTTAATTCAGCACTTAAATGCTGCCCTCCTATCAGCCCGGGGAAGAGGCTCAGAAGCCCGTTTGATTTCATTTGTTGTAAGATGAGGAAAGGCACTGATCCAGTGCTGGCATCACGAGATGCTGGATGAATAAAGAGTAAAGTGGTTTAACCCATACACAGCAGCCCACTCACCGGCAGGCAAGCCTGTGCTGGATGTGTTAATTGGAGCAGCAGGGAGAAAGCTCGGCAGCTGTTAAAAAATGACACATATACCCACTGGGCATTGGTATATTCTAATCACTGCTAGCTCTAAACATTAAAAAGGCACTCCACAGGCAGCTCTCCTCCCGCAGGGCTGGCCAGGCTGCATGGCAATCGGCAGACAAAGGGAGCGGCACCAGCAGCGCATCACGACAAACGCTCCGTTTCAAATCCCAGCAGAGTTTTGAAAACTTTCAAATGCGCGTCCAGCAGGCTACCTTTGGCACAGGATGACAGGAGCAAAAAGCCTGAAAAGGCACTGACTCTCCTCTCTTGCTGCACGGCTGAATCCCACACGCATTCCCCAAGGTAAGGCTGGAATTTCATCCCTGCTTCTGATGAAGTTTTACTCCCGCGCGAGAACAAAAGCACTGCCTCCTCAAATCCTCTCACGCTGACACCCAACACGGGTGTTGTCTTTTTTCCTTCTGTAATTGCACTCCCCTGAGCCAAGTGAGGTCTCTACTCCAGCAGGACCTCTCCTGTCTACTAGCACAAACCAGGGATCAATTAGTTGCCTCAGTTAAACCATGTGTTTAACTGTTCCAGTACCTTAAGTGTTCCAGTATCTGAAGGGGGCTACAAGAAAGCTGGGGAGGGACTTTTGAGGGTGGCAGGGAGTGATTGGACTCGGGGGAATGGATCCAAGCTAGAAATGGGTAGATTCAGATTGGATAGTAGAAAGAAGTTCTTTCCCATGAGGGTGGTGAGACACTGGAACAGGTTGCTCAGGGAGGTGGTGGAAGCCTCATCCCTGGAGGTGTTTAAGGCCAGGCTGGATGTGGCTCTGAGCAACCTGCTGTAGTGTGAGGTGCTCCTGCCCATGGCAGGGGGGTTGGAAGTGGATGATCCTTGAGGTCCCTTCCAACCCTGACAATTCTCTGATCCTATGTACCAAACATGGCCACCTGCACCCATGCTCATGGGAGATACCATTTTCCACTCCTAAGCATGAGGAAGTCTTCCTCTAAAACAGATTTTACAGGATCATATCATGTGGAAAATGAAGAGGAGCATGCAGAGGTGGGATTAGTCTCTGGTGATGCAGACATTGCAGTGAGTCATTCTTTTGCACAGAGCAAATCAGGGCAATGTTTTTAAAAGGCTACAAGGAGTAGTAAAGCAAAAGGCAGAATTGCAATTTATCACTCTTCCAACAAAAGTGTGCAGAGATTGATCAGAATCAACCCAGGATTTTCTACTTTTGAACCATATTAAAAGTTATTAGCAGAGGGTACCTAGAGCTGCTATAGGAGAGAACTTAAACAATCATAGAGTAAATGCACACACTGGAACTGATTGGAGTCACCATCCCTGGAGGTGTTCAAGAGGGGATTGGACATGGCACTTGGTGACATGGTTTAGTAGTCATGAGGTCTTGGGTGACAGGTTGGATTTTGATGATCCTTGAGGTCTTTTCCAACCTTATTGATTCTGTGATTCTGTAAAAGGAAGTTGTAGTCAGGAGGGGGTCAGGCTCTGCTCCCAGGCAACTTGGGACAGGACAAGAGGGCATGGCCTGAAGCTGCGCCAAGGGAGGTTTAGGTTGGATGTTAGGAAGCACTTCCTGACAGAAAGGCTGATTAGGCACTGGGATGGACTGCCAGGGAGGTGTTGGAGTTGCCATCACTGGAGGTCTTTAAGAAAAGATTGGATGTGGCACTTGGTGGCATGGTTTAGCTGATGTGGCGGAGTTAAGACCTGATGATCTCAGAGATCTTTTCCAGCCTCAATAATTCTGTGATTCTGCGATTCTTTTGGGCCTGGCTCCAGTTTCCTAGCTACTTTAAAACAATATTGTCACAAACCCACACCTATTTTACTCACAAAAGCTCCAAAACCCCTGGATGCTCCTACCAAGTTGCCCATAGATATACAGACTCACCCTCATTGACCTGACACCAGCCTCTGCTTTTGTCCTGTGAAAACACAGCCACTGTCCCCAGCTGATGAACACCCCCAAGGCACTAACTGGGATTATTTTTAGTGTGACTTTCTAGAAGGAGGGCTGTGTCTTATTACAGCTCTCTTCTCATCACACAGCTCTCCACTTTCAAGGGCTAAGAACGTTAGAGGAACATCACAGGCACCTTAGCAAAACTGAAAAAGCCAACCCAAGTGTTTTACATGGATCTTTAAGAAGGGCTCCCTGGGTGTTCTTGAAGGTTTTGATTCATGTGGCTTTTCTGCCACCAAGCAGCAAAAACATCGCTTTAGAATCATGAAACATGAAAACCAAACAAAGACTTAGCCTACAGCAGAGGCAGCACTCAGAATTCTCTTTTTTAGAGAGAGAAACGTTGGTTCGATGCTTTATTTGCTCCTGTAGAGAACTATGTGCAAAAAAAAAAGTTATTTGTAGAGGTCAGACTCTTTCACCTTGAAGGTGTGTCCAGCAGGGCTGGGGAGGTTCTTCTACCTCTCTACTCTGCCCTGCTGAGACCACAGCTGCAATCCTGTGTCCAGGTTTGGGCTTCCCAGTTCAAGAGAGACAGAGACCTGCTGGAGAGAGTCCAAGGGAGAGCCAGGAGGATGCTTAGGGGACTTGAGCATCACCCCTGTGAAGAGAGCCTGAGAGCCCTGGGGCTGTTTAGTCTGGAGAAGAGAAGAGGCAGCATCACCTTTATCAACATCTTTATCAACATGAATGAGGTCACCTCTCAGGCTCCTCCTCTCCAAGCTACAGAGCCCTCAGCTCCCTCAGGCTCTCCTCATAAGGAAGATCTTCCACTCCCTTCAGCATTTGTGTGGCTCTGTGCTGGACTCTCTCAAGCAATTCCCTGAGGTCCTTCTTGAACTGAGGGGCCCAGAACTGGACACAATATTCCAGATGCAGCCTCAGCAGGGCAGAGTAGAGGAGGAAGAGAACTTCTCTCAACTACTACCACAGTTGTAATTCACCCCAGAATGGCACTGGCCTTCTTGGCCACCAGAGCACATTGCTGGCTCATGGTCAACTTTCCATCCACCAGGACCCTCAGGTCCCTTTCCCAGCTTGCCATGACTTTACACACTGGAGCTTCCTTTCTCTCTCTGCCTTCATGAAGTGCATCACATAAATGGCTAAAATAGCAAAGCAGGGAAGAATGCACCAAATGGTATTATTGCTCAGTGCTCCTGGCAGTGGTTGCCACCTATCCTGTATGGAAAGCATAAAGGGGCTCAGGAGGAGCACAAGCACTCCTTGGGTAAGCACAAGGTGTTTGAGCTCTGCTGCTCTTACTGCATCCCACCAACTCCTACTGTCTACAAAGCACAGGCTTCATCTCCTACATCAAAGGTGCAGAAGCAGGCCCACAGCTTTTAAGATACAAGCTGCCAGTCTGGACAGCAGGGAAATGATAAACTTGTTTCCTTTTGCATGAAAACAACTTCAGCTGCATTTTTTTCCCTTTTAACCCCAGAACAAGCTGAGCTTTTGATAGGATTTTCTCTCTCCTAAAATACTCTGGCATTCAGGGCAATTTAAAGAGAAGAAAATACCTGAGAGGAAGGCAGTGTTGTTACACCTTAATGGAAGGCAGAGTATTAAGTGTTTTCCTGTACTATAAGGAGTTCTGAACAGAACTTCTGTTTCACATGCCTTAGATACTGCATCTATTGCTTCACTGAGAACACTGGAGACATTCATTAGCTACTCCTCATGCCATACCTGTAAATATTTTATCATAGTCCTACTTTCAAAGGCATATGCAGAGAATTCAGTTTCACAAACACATTTTACTGTAGTTAGAAAAAAAAAAAAACCTGAAAAGGTAACTTCTGCTTTCCCCACTGCTCAGGATTCACCCTCCTGCAGCTTCTTGTTGCAAACAACTCCTTGTTATTGTGGAACTGAACATGGCTCTTGCAACCTTCTGAGACAACAATAGACACATAGCATAGTTCCAGCAAGGCATATTGATTTTTTTTTGGGGGGGGAAGGGAGCAGAGAAAGAAACAAATATTGGCTTTCAAATTGTTTAAACAAAACATCAGAGGGGACAATGAGTTTCATCCTTTAATGACAAAGAGAAAAGCATAATTATGCCTAGAGAGCATAAAATTAGGTGTTGGATGAAATTCTGAAGCTCTTTCTAAACTAGAATTTGGAGAATCAGTTTTCTGGTCTTGTAATGCCACAACAGGAGAGGCTGAGAGCCCTGGGGTTGGTTAGTCTGGCAGGAGAAGACTGAGAGGGGATCTGATCAATGGCTACCAATATCTGAGGGCTGGGGGTCAGGAAGGAAGGGACAGGGACAGCCTCTGCTCACTTGTGCCCTGGGATAGGACAAGGAGCAATGGATGGAAACTACAGCACAGGAGGTTCCACCTCAACATGAGGAGGAACTTCTTGACTGTGAGGGTGACAAAGCACTGGAACAGGCTGCCCAGAGAGGTTGTCTGGATACAACCCTGTCTGGATGTGTTCCTGTGTGACCTGTGCTGGATTCTATAGCCCTGCTCTGGCAGGGGGGTAGGACTGGAAGATCTCCCGAGGTCCCTTCCAACCCCTAACATCCTGTGTGATCCTGTGAACAGAAGGCAGAGTGCAAACATGCATCCCACTCTGGCTCATCCTTTCTCCAAGAACACACCTACTCCAATCCCAGTAAGCACTCTGGTGCCATTTCCAAGAAGCCTGCCTTAGAAGCAGCAAGGATTCTCATGCTGTCTCCAGCATGATTCACATCATAAAAAATTTTGCCAAGTGACACCAATTAGACAATAATTACATTCTCCATTCTGATAACTAATTGATTTAAGTTAAGCAGAAGCTCCATCAAACTCCATCTGTTTCAGGTCAATGGCTTACTGGAAAAGACTTCATGGCAGTAATAAAACAAATATACCATTAAGACACTGTCCTTCTCAGGTAGTTGAGCTAAGACACAAATGGTTTTGCAGCCATGGATCACCCTCTTCTCAGAAGACAGATGTCAAGCATTTCAGCCTTAACTTGCCTTTGTACCCCTAATAAAGACAATTTGCTCATCACAGCGAATACCTGCATTTAACATTTCACTTGCTCATAATTAGCTATGCAGTTCACAGGCTCACAGGATGTTAGGGGTTGGAAAGGACCTCTGGAGATCTTCCAGTCCAACCCCCCTGCCAGAGCAGGACCAGAGAATCCAGCACAGGTCACACAGGAAAGATGGGGGTGGAAAGTCTCCAGAGAAGGAGAGTCCATAACCTCCCTGGGCAGCCTGTTCCAGTGCTCTGTGAGCCTTACAGTAGTGAAGTTCCTCCTCATGTTGAGGTGGAACCTCCTGTACTGCAGTTTCCATCTCCATTACCCCTTGTCCTATCCAGGGCACAAGTGAGCAGAGGCTGTCCCTTCCTTCTGACCCCCAGCCCAGTGATGAATGTGAGCTCTCACAGGTGACATACCTATTTTCTACAGCACTTCCTCCAGTATTTGGGGAAAAGGAAAAACATTTTTGTATCCAAGGACAAACCACTGAGCTAGTAAATATTTAACAAGGATTTCACTTTGAGTGGGCTTGCAAACATGATGCTCTGAAACCAGAGCCTGTGCATGAAACAACCCTCTGCTGGTGGGCCTTGATGGCCTTGGAGGTCTCTTCCAACTAAAACAATTCTATGATATGGAATGGAACTGGCACCAAATAGTCACCACTCCAAGCAGGAAACTTGTATGTCATTCATCTGCATGTTGCACAGTCCAAAAGAAAAAATATTTTAGATGGAAGATCCCTCCTCTGTCTCCCTCAGCTTCTCAGAGAAGCTCTGAAAAGCCTTCTGCTGGGGGAAAGAAGTGCACTGGGAGGGAACCATGTAAAAGACCACACAAGAGCAGCCATAGAGAGCTACCAGCTTCAGGTTACTCTCTTGGTAAAAAAACCAAACCAAACAAAAACCAGAATTATAAATAGATAATACAACAATTACAAACCATATAAACAGTTCTTGGAGGCTGGCTGAATAGAAAAAATAGCTTTTTTTCCCACCTCTCTCATGCACCTAACCATAAAGATACAGCAAACCTCAAAAGGAAGGAACAGAACATTTCTTCTCTGGCTCTTTTTCAACTGAGGGATGTCTGATAATCTGCAGTAGTTGCTTCTGGAGACCAGTAATAACACACAAAGGAATTATTCCCCTTATTCATCTTCCAGTTATCATCTTGCCTGACCTTCCAGTTTTTCAAGGCCAGATGTTTGTTTACTTGCTGTAATTGCTCCTGTTAAGGCTGCAATTTTCCACTCAAAATCTGCCCTAAACACCTTTGTGTAAAATGTGAACTTATCAGTTTGAAAATAATCAAATATCTGCAACTTATAAGCTATTAAGCACTGTAAGAACATATGGTGCACACATGAAGCAGCAGTGTGGTGCACACAGCCAATATCGTGTGGTGAGAAGAAACCAGCAGCTCAACACCCACTCGAGGCACAACCACAGCACTTGAAACACTTACCTGAAGTAAGCTCCTGAAGAAGTTCTGTGTTCTTCCTAAAGACACCTGGAGAGAGCATTGAAAGCAGAGGACACACTAAATATTGCACTGCACATCACACAACTGTCAGGGTTGGAAGGGACCTCAAGGATCAGCCAGTTCCAACCCCCCTGCCATGGGCAGGGACACCTCACACTACAGCAGGTTGCTCACAGCCACATCCAGCCTGGCCTTGAAAACTTCCAGGGATGAGGCTTCCACCACCTCCCTGGCCAACCTNAGGTGGGGTCTCACCAGAGCAGAGCAGAGGGGGAGAATCACCTCCCTTGCCCTGCTGGCCACACTTCTCTTGCTGCAGCCCAGGCTCTGGTTGGCTTTCTGGGCTGCAAGTGCTCACTGCTGGCTCATGTTGAGCTTCTCATCCACAGCACCCCCAAGTCCCTCTCCTCAGGGCTGCTCTCCAGCCAGTCCCTGCTGGATGTGTGCTTGGGATAATGTATGTATGCAGAATTTTGTATTAACAACCCCAGCAGTTTTGCTTTTTGAAACATATGCTCAAATGTAAGCATGGTGCAGAGAGACTGAGGATAAACCAGAGCACAATGGATAGAGGAAGGGGCTGCACCCACTCAGAGGGAACTGGGGGGTGGGGGAGCTGCTTGTGTGTTTAATACAAGAACTCTGCCCCTGGTCTGTGGAGAAGGCTGTGAAATCTTTGCAGCACTGCTCTGAAAGGGTCACTTGTCAAGTTGAATTTCATGCAGAATGTATGCTTCAGGGAAAAGAAGCTTTTTTTTTTTCCCCTTTCCTCTTCAATTCAGCTGAAGCAGTTTGCATAGATGCTATTTTTCTTCCTCTCTTTCTAGCCTATTTGGCTTTAAATGAGTTACTAATTAAAACACACAAGCATGGAGAAACAAAGATTAACTTGACCATCATCAAGGAAACACAGCTTAGGTAAAATTAAGCCCCAAAAGAAGTTGAGTTTGCTTATTATTTGGTGACACCAATGATGATTCTGAAAGAAAAGCTAAAACCAGAATGCTGCTCCAACCATATTTAAAACCCCTCAAGGGTCGAAGCAGCAGACTGATATTTAAAAAATACTAAAACTAGAACAAAACTCTTTGAGAAGTCCGAATTAAAGGTGTTTTCATCTTTCTAAAGAAACACAGCAAATGGCTAGAGGGAACACTACCCTGATTTTGCATACTTTGTCTGTTTTTATGCACAAAGTATATCTCAAATCAACTATGAAATGCATATGGAGAAGTGGTTGGGAATATGCAGATGGCTTTTTCTCCTCACTGAGGAAAAAAAAAATCTTCTACTTCCTTAATTTTCAAGTCCTCCAAAAACCTCCACATTCCAATTCTGACAATAATTAACATGTATACAGAACACTGCAAAGAAAGACTAATTAATTAAATTACAGCTGACTGGAAGAAATATGCTTAGCAAATGCATTAAATGTGCACAAAAGCATCACTGTATTTTCACAGGCTGCCTACCATAGACTACAGGAGCTGTGGGGTGCCACTTAAAAAAGGTTGAGGTAGGTGGAATTCCACGGTTAACTGTCAGTGGAAGTCCTGAACAGGATGTGAGCAACTTAAGGTAGGCTACAGAAGAACCCATTGCTGAAGTTCTCTTCCCATCATAGAACCACAGAATTGTCAGGGTTGGAAGGGACCTCAAGGAGCAGCCAGTCCCAACCCCCCTGCCATGGGCAGGGACACCTCACACTAGATCAGGTTGCTCACAGCCACATCCAGCCTGGCTGCAAAAACCTCCAGGGATGAGGCTTCCACCACCTCCCTGGGCAACCTGTGCCAGTGTCTCACCACCCTCTTGGGGAAGAATTTCTTCCTAACATCCAATCTGAATCTACCCACTTCTAGCTTGGATCCATTCCCCCCAAGTCCTATCCCTTCATTACACCCTCAAAAGTCCCTCCCCTGCTTTCTTGCAGCCCCCTTAGATACTGGAAGGCCACAGGAAGGTCTCCTCGACCTTCTCCCTCTCACATGCAAAAATTTACACAAGACGCATTTTTCTATATGACACCAAATGGATTTAGCTTCTCCTGCCTCATGAGATTAGCAAAAATGGTGGTGGGAAAGCCTCCTCCTGCCCAGCTTCCCCTTCTACCCTGCTCACTGAGACTCCTCCCCACCATCCACTCTTGTGCCAAGAGGATGAAGCCAGGCTCTACTCAGTGATGCCCAACAACAGGACAAAGGGCAATGGCTGGAAGTGGAGGCTAGGAAGTTCCATGGAAGCATGAGGAAGAATTATTCCACTGTGAGGGTGATAGAACAGTGGAACAGGCTGCCCAGGGGGGTTGTGGAGTCTCCCTCTCTGGAGATATTCAAAACCCATCTGGATGTGTTCCTGTGTGACCTGCTCTAGGTGATTCTCCTCAGGCAGGGGTGACTGGATGAGCTTTGGAGGTCCCTTCCAACCCCTAACATTCTGTGATTGTGTGATTCTGTGATTCATGGCCACAGCCTGCTTAAGGAGCAAACTCTAAGTACCCCAACACACACACCCCCCCCCCACATTCCCATGAACTGCCTCATCTTACTTCCAGGGGCTTAAAACATCCTAACACATAAAAGATCACCACAGCACACAACAGCAGAAAGAAGCAGTCTGTCTGCCACTTCATACAAATCCTCCTCTCCTCTCTGCCCATCCACTGTCTGATATAAGTTCTCTATCAGAGGTATCATATTAAAGATTCAGGTTGAGATTTACAAACTATTTGGTGCAGAGGCAGCACCATGATGTGTGTTCTACCTCTCCTCTTATTAAGCCTTAAGAACAGTAGCCACCTGGGAGCAGTGAAAAGCTTGTTAAGTTTCATTATTGCAAACATCCCCCAGTCCTGCAGTGTGCATTTCACTGATCAAAGAATTATTGCAACGAGGAACTTTTGTTATTTGTTTAATAAATTGAAGGAGCGCTTAGAAGAAATAAAGGATGACAGGGAAGGCTCCATGCAGGAAACTGAAGCAATGAAAAAAAAAAAACCTCTGGGAAAAAAAAAAACTACAGGCATCCAGAGAGTGATTTGTATCCTGAGCCCCATATGTTTTATCAGTGGATGGAACAAAAGATTTTACTGCAGGTGAGCTCTGACAAGAAGAAAACTCCGCTCCACAGTCAAGAAAAGACAACTAGAGACAAATTCTCCACGATGGTGATGGGAGTTCACAATTAAAGCCTATGTAAATATATATGCAAATTCAATCATCCATCTGGAGCACACTGCCCTCCCTGCAGGCACAGGCCAACATAATGGCAGTGAAGAATCCAGTTGTTCAGATGGATTAACCCTTCTCTCTAAACACTCCCCACACTCAGGCACTCCATTCTTTTTAAGTCCTGGGGTTTAAGTAACTCCTGTGAGAATCATAGAATAGAATCATAGAATGGTCCAGGCTGGAAGGGACCTCCAAAGCTCATCCAGTCTGACCCCCTCTGCAGTCAGCAGGGACATCCTCAACTAGATCAGGTTGCCCAGAGCCCTGTCAAGCCTCACTTTGTATATCTCCAGGGAAGGAGCCTCAACCAGCTCCCTGGGCAACCTGTTCCAGTGTTCCACCACCCTCATAGTGAAGAACTTGTTCCTAACATCCAATCTAAATCTGCTCTACTCTAGTTTGAAGCCATTGTCCCTTGTCTTGTCCCTGCAGGCCTTTGCAAACAGTCTCTCTCCAGCCTTCTTGGAGCCCCCTTCAGGTACTGGCAGGCTGCTATTAGGTCTCCCCAGAGCCTCCTCTTCTCCAGGCTGAACACCCCCAGCTCCCTCAGCCTGTCCTCACAGCAGAGCTGCTCCAACCCCCTGAGCATTTTTGTGGCCCTCCTCTGGACCCCCTCCATCAGGTCCATGTCTTTACTATGTGGAGGGTTCCAGAGGTGGACACAGTACTCCAGGTGAGCTCTCACCAGAGCACCAGATCACCTCTCTGGATCTGTTTGCCACACATCTTTTGATGCAGCCCAGGCTGTGATTTGCCTTGTGGGCTGCAAACTCACACTGCCTGCTCATGTCCAGCTTCTCATCCATCAGCACCCCCAGGTCCACAGGGCTGCTTTCTACCACCTCATCCCCCAGGCTCTATTGGTAGTGATTGTGGTCCTTGCACAATCTGATATTGCAAGGCACACCAAGTAAGAAGACCACAGACTTGAAAGGCAAAAGGACAACTTCCCATGTAAGCTCCCATTAATGAGGCTCAAGCATTCTGTGTCCACAGAACTGAGGGATCACAGTTTCCATCCACAAGCTCTTGGCGCAATAGCAAGGCCCATTGAACAGCAGTGCTGTACTTCAGCTCCCTCATGCCAAACAGCAGTTTGGAAAATGAAAGCTGCTGACACTTCTTTATGGGTGATATTTGACTTCCCTTCTGTCCCCATTCCAAGGGCACAGAGCAGGTTTTGCATTTCAGATGGCAATTAGTTTCCTAGTGCAAGTCCACCTTCCTGCATCCAGGAAAGAAAATCATACCATCATACAATCATAAAATCATGGAATGGTCCAGGCTGGAAGGGACCTCCAAAGCTCATCCAGTCCAACCCCCTCTGCACTCAGCAGGGACATCCCCAACTAGGTCAGGCTGCCCACAGCCCTGTCCAGCCTCACCTTGAAGATCTCCAGGGAAGGAGCCTCAACCACCTCCCTGGGCAACCTGTTCCAGTGTTCCACCACCCTCATAGTGAAGAACTTGTTCCTAACATCCAATCTAAATCTGCTCTACTCTAGTTTGAAGCCATTGTCCCTTGTCTTGTCCCTGCAGGCCTTTGCAAACAGTCTCTCTCCAGCCTTCTTGGAGCCCCCTTCAGGTACTGGCAGGCTGCTATTAGGTCTCCCCAGAGCCTCCTCCTCTCCAGGCTGAACACCCCCAGCTCCCTCAGCCTGTCCTTGTAGCAGAGCTGCTCCAATCCCCTGATCATTTTTGTGGCCCTCCTCTGGACTCCCTCCATCAGGTCCATGTCTTTACTATGTGGAGGGTTCCAGAGGTGGACACAGTACTCCAGGTGAAGTCTCCCCAGAGCAGAAAAAAAGTGGCAGAATCACCTCTCTAAGATGTTGCTAAGAGGTTAACAAAGAATTATAAACAAAGTAAATATGCAGACTTCAAAGCAGTCTGCTTTGTTGTCCTCCTTGACAGCAATGTTCTGGTTTGGAATGTTAAGAGGCAAACCACAGGGAAAATGATGGCTTACATCCTGGGCTTTTGAAACTTATCCACTTCTGCCCCAGGGTTGACATTTTCTGCTGGAAATCCACTCTTACAGTAACAGCTTTGCCACATGAAAGTGTGGGACTAAATAGACAGTCACCATTCCTCTCAGTGTTGCACCCTTCATAGGGAATAACACAGGGTGAGACAAATAGTTCTGGTTTGGTTTGTGAAGGACTGTGAGATCATTGACTTTAGCAGAACTGACAGGATTCTGGAGTTTTCTTGGAAAGGTAATAGTTCCCAAACAAAAAGAGTACTTGGAACTCGCATTCTGTGGCACTTCAGCAGAGACAAAAGAGCTGAATTTTTCAAACTCCTCTTTCGTGATGCTTTACACTTCAGGATTTCCTTCACTCCTCTCTTGTGACCCTCATTGCTAAATGCAAATGCCTGTCAAGATGTCCTCCAGAAGTTATTCCAAAGGCATCTACTTTAACCCAGTTTTAATACATTTTTTCATCCCCACACTCTCTTCCATGTTCTCATCAAGAAGATTAATTTCTTGGGGTCTCCTGGGGTGCATTCAGAGGAGTGTGTCCAGCAGATCCAAGGAGGTTCTCTTCCTCCTCTACTCTGCCCTGGTGAGACCTCACCTGGAATACTGCATCCAGTTCTGGGCTCCCCACTTCAAGTGGGACAGGGATCTGCTGGACAGAGTCCAACAGAGAACTACAAGGATGCTGAAGGGACTGGAGCACTGCCTAATGAGGAGAGACTGAGAGCCCTGGGGCTGGTTAGTCTGGAGAGGAGAAGACTGAGAGGGGATTTAATAAATGGTTATAAATATCTGAGGGCTGAGTGTCAAGAGGAAGGGGACAGGCTCTGCTCAGCTGCACCCTGGGATAGGACAAGGAGCAATAGATAGGAACTCCAGCACAGGAGGTTCCACCTCAACATGAGGAGGAACTTAGAATCAGAGAATCATAGAATCAGTCAGGCTTGGAAGGGACCTCAAGGATCATCCAGTTCCAACCCCCCTGCCATGGGCAGGGACACCTCACACTACATCAGGCTGGCCAGAGCCTCATCCAGCCTGGCCTTAAACACCTCCAGGGATGGGACCTCAACCACCTCCCTGGACAACCCATTCCAGGCTCTCACCACTCTCATGGGCAAGAACTTCTTCCTCACTTCCAGCCTGAATCTCCTCACTTGAAGCTTTATTCCATTCCCCCTGATCCTGTCACTACCTGATAGCCTAAAAAGTCCCTCCCCAGCTTTCTTGTAGCCCCCTTCAGATACTGGAAGGCCACAAGAAGGTCACCTCAGAGCCTTCTCTTCTCCAGACTGAACAGCCCCAACTCTTTCAGTCTCTCCTCATAGAAGAGGGACTGGGACCCCCTTCACTGTGAGGGTCCCAGAGTACTGGAGCAGGCTGCCCAGAGAGGTTGTGGAGCCTCCTTCTCTGGAGCCTTCCCAACCCTATCTGGATGTGTTCCTGTGTGACCTGTGCTGGATTCTCTGGTCCTGCTCTGGCAGAGGAGGTGGATTTGATGATCTTCAGAGGTGCCTTCCAACCCCTAACATCCTATGATCCTGTGACCATATCCTGAAAGCTGAGGGTGATAACTTGATATTTCATTTCCCCAGAAGCCTAAACAACCACAATAACTTCACAAGTGTAGAATGCTGCACTGTTAAATTCCATTTCACGCTCAGTAAGCCAAATTACAAACTCTTCAGCACTGTCATCCTCTGTCTTTTCAGTCAGAAATCTTGTAGCCAATGAAGGGTTGACCTTGAAATATTTCACAGATGGATGAAGTTGCTTAATTTGCTAGACACTTTGTTAAGAGTTTTTGCAGAGCTGCAAAGGTAGCTGAGGTTTACTCTGATTTCACTTTACAATCACTTTACAAACTGCATCATCAGTAGGAGTCACCAAAAGTCCATTAAGGAACCATGTGCCTGGAGTATAATGAAAAAAAAAATCATTTTTGTAATTAAAAATGCTGGGATAATACAGAAAATTAAGATTATTTTACTTCTGTGTAGTGCTCCAAGAATTAGTTTTAGCCCCCAAATGAAAAACTTAAACCTGTCCTCTGCTTTTCTGAAGCTTCTAAAACATTGACAGAACTAACCTGGTTTCCTTACAAGGAGTTAGTAGAAATATATGGCCCTGTGAGAAGGGATGACTAACCAGACATAAAACTCTCTCAATCAGTCTGTTTTAAATGGGCTGAGCCTACACTGATATGTATTTTAAGAGAAAAAATTAAAGGAAAAATCCCCCTGCTGTTTACTCAAGATACCTTCTTCTGATACTCCTACTGCATTGGATAGGTTGAACCCAATGAGGTTCAACAAGGAGAAATGCAGAGTCCTGCACCTGGGGAGGAAGAATAAACTGCAGCAGGACAGGTTGGGAGGGGATCTGCTGGAGAGCAGCCCCATGGAGAAGAACCTGGGAGTGCTGGTGGGCAACAAGTTCAGCATGGGACAGCAATGTGCCCTGGTGGCCAAGAAGGACAATGGGAGCCTGGGGTGCATTCAGAGGAGTGTGTCCAGCAGAGCCAGGGAGGTTCTCCTCCACCTCTACTCTAATGAGGCCCCACCTGGAATTTTGCATCTAGCTCTGGGCTCCCCAGTTCAAGAGGGACAGGGATCTACTGGAGAGAGTCCAATGGAGAGCTACAAGGATGCTGAAGGGACTGCAGCACTGCCTGGGGAGGAGAGGTTGAGAGCCCTGGGGCTGTTTAGTGTGGAGAGGAGAAGACTGAGAGGGGATCTGATCAATGTCTATCAATAGCTGAGGGCTGGGGGTCAAGAAGGAAGGGACAGGGACAGCCTCTGCTCACTTGTGCCCTGGGATAGGATGAGGGGCAATGGATGGAAACTACAGCACAGGAAGATCCACCTCAACATGAGGAGGAACTTACTGCAAGGGTCCCAGAACACTGGAGCAGGCTGCCCAGAGAGGTTGTGGAGTCTCCTTCTCTGGAGCCTTTCCAGCCCTCTCTGGATGTGTTCCTGTGTGACCTGTACTGGATCCTATGGTCCTGCTCTGGCAGGGGGTTGGACCTGAAGATCTCCAGAGGTCCCTTCCAACCCCTGACATCCTGTAAGCCTGTGAGATGCAATGTTTGGATCACCACCAGAGCACTGCTGTCTTCAAGCCAAGCTTCACAGTGACTTAGGGAGTCTCAATGGGTACCAGCAACTTGAAACCATGAAATGAAACCATGAAATGATGCATAGAGATTAACCACTGCACAGAGACTTAACCACTGCTCAAACACCCCAGCACTTGCACTTCCTAGTGCAAGTCCACCTTCCTGCATCCAGGAAAGAAAATCATCCCATCATACAATCATGAAATCATGGAATGGTCCAGGCTGGAAGGGACCTCTTTCCACTTCATACTCATCCACTCCCCTTTGGCCCTAGATGGTCAGTCTGAGTTCACAGGGCCAAATCTTACAGCCCCAGCACCACAAGGAGTTATACACAGACTGACAATTAATTATCCACCAAGGGAGAACATTTCCAAGGGTTTTTTTTTTTTTCCACTCTTAGCAAGCTAGTAGATTGTGAATGCTCCAGCAGATAAAGTCACAGTATTTGAAACTGGCAGCACAGAGTTGCAGGGGAGCTGTGCAGGAATGGGGTTATGCTAATGCCTGTGCACATTTGCTTAAAGATTTATGCCAATATTTAAATTATCTTAATGGCTTGACTACAAGGGAAGAAATGAAATAGTCAAGCCACACGAAGGCCTTCTTCCAGACTTGTGTATTTGTTTTCAACAGGCACATCAACATCTGTTAGGCACAAAGAGAATTCATTTCTTTTGTCAAGTCATAATTATGGTTCATAAGACCTAGACACTTCCATTAGTTTCAAAGAGGACCTAAAACTAAAGAACAGTCACTTCTGGTCATTAAAGGAGTCCATGGCTCCTTCATGTAAGACAAGTGATTACTGTGATGTCTTTTATGGTCCTGCTCTGGCAGGAGGGGATAGGGGTGAGGGGGGTTGGACTCAAAGATCTCCAGAGGTCCCTTCCAAAATATTAAGGGAGAACCCAAGTGTTATTTTCAAGATTATGAAGAAGAGAGTCAGGTTCTTTCAGAGAATCAGAGAATCAATAAGGTTGGAAAAGACCTCAGAGATCATCAAGTCCAACCTGTCACCCAGCACCTCATGACTAACTAAACCATGGCACTGAGTGCCACATCCAATCCTTTTTTGAACACCTCCAGGGATGGTGACTCCACCACCTCCCTGGGCAGCACATTCCCATGGCCAATCTCTCTTGCTGGGAAGAACTTTCTCCTCACCTCGAGCATAAATTTCCCCCTGCACAGCTTGAGACTGTGTCCTCTTGTTCTGGTGCTGCTTGCCTGGGAGAAGAGACCAACCCCCACCTGGCTACAACCTCCCTTCAGGTAGTTGTAGACAGCAATGAGGTCTCCCCTGAGCCTCCTCTTCTCCAGGCTAAACACCCCCAGCTCCCTCAGCCTCTCCTCACAGGGCTGTGCTCCAGACCTCTCCCCAGCTTTGCTGCCCTTCTCTGGACATGTTCAAGTCTCTCAATATCCTTCTTAAATTGAGGAGCCCAGAACTGGACACAGTACTCAAGNTCACCATGAAAGAAATGAAGGTAACAGATACCAGGTGGGGACACGACTGACTCCTCATAACCAGGGTGGTAAAATATTGGAGCATTTTGTTCCCTTACCATCCTTACAGTCATTAAGAATTCAGCTGAATTGGGCCCTGACCCAACCTCAAAGGTGGCCATGCCTTGAACAGCAAGCTGGACCAGATGACCTCCAGAAGCTCCTTGCTGCCTAAATTATTCTGTAATACTTTGTGATATACTCAGTGTCTGGGAGGAATAATAAAGATAACGCCTTAGGCTAGGAGACCAAATGTAAGATCTCCAGAGGTTCATTCCAGCTTTTTTTTCCCCCCTGTAATCCTGAATACTGAAAGGCACTAATAAATCTTCAGAAAGAATGTGTGTTTTCTCCTCTTTGCATGAAAGGTGGCTCATTTGTTTTAGCTGGCAGGTTACAACAATAAATAAATACACAGCATTACCTACTTGAAAATTTAACACTGAAAAACCTAAGAAATTAATTTTAGATACCAGGCTGCATGAGAAAGAGGAAGAGGGAAAAAAAAAACAAAAAAAAGAAGAGGGGGTGGAAAAAATGACAGTGGAGAAAGTTACCACAGTCAGCATATAAAATAACATTTTCAAATACTTCCTTATCCTCTCTGTAATTCCCAAAGAGGCTCACAGGCACTTTGCAGACAGCCAAAGCAGGAACCTCTGCTGAGTACTGGGTTGACAGTGTGTAGTGACAAGAGTGCATAATCACTGCAAGCAACTTTTAAACCCCTTTTCAACTTAACTGAAGGCCTTTGCAGCACAACAGACCAAGGGGGATTGGTTACATCACACTGGGAATTTACCTCTGAATGTCCTGGTAACAGGGAGGGAACAAAAACCCTTCAGGTGATCACCTAAAGCTAGATTTCAGACTGGGAGTATGTCACTCCAGCCCTGCTTTCTGCATCTCAGAGAGTCCAGTGGGCACTGCATGCATCTATGCCTGCACTCCATGGAGGAGAACTAAACCTTAAGCTGATGCCTTCTATTTATTTATTGATCCTGCTTTGGCAGGGGGGTTGGACTCAACCATCTCCAGAGGTCCCTTCCAACCTCTAATGTTCTGTGAGTCTGTGACATTATAAAGGCAATCAATGAAGGCATCCTGAAGTCAAGAAAATTCTGTAACATCCTCTCTCATATCTGGAGACAATTTTGAACATTCAGGGGGAAAATAAAAAAGCTTCTTTAAACTTAAACCCCACATCAATTTCCTTTAAGGTCCAAATGTAATGCTTTATCCTCACTGTAAATAAGCTGCAGATGAATGTGTCATGAAAAAAACCAATAATAAAAAATTGAGTTTGGAACTGCTTACATTAATCTATTAGCCTGAGAGACCACAATACTACCACTTACCTACTGTGACTGATTTTGCCAGCTAAAAAGAATAAATATTGCTTGCATGATGGATGCCTGTAGTTTCTGTAGGAAAGCAAGCATGACTACAAGGTGAAATGTGGCCAGCAGGCTGCCCAAAAACTCTTTCAGAAAGCAGCATTACCTTTCCTCCAAGCAAACCTGCAAAAGTCTTTCAGCACCACACTTAGTGATTCTCCCCCTTCACCCTGCTCTGCTGAGACCCCACCTGGAGTACTGCATCCACTTCTGGAGCCTCTGTTACAAGAGGGATATGGACATGCTGGAAGGTGTCCAGACAAGGGCCATGGGGATGAGCAGAGGGCTGCAGCACCTCTCCTATGAGGACAGACTGAGAGAGTTGTTTGAGAGTTGGGATCTCAAACATTGGAATGCTCTGCCCAGGGCAGTGCTGGAGCTGCCATCCCTGGAGGTGTTTAAGCAGCCTGTGGAGCTGGTGCTTAGGGACAGGGTTGACCCTAAACTGGGTCGAGGGTTGGACTGGATGAGCTTTGAGGTCTCTCCCAGCAGATGTTTTCTGTGATTCTGTGAAATGCCAAGGTGTTTGACAGAGGCTCTCTCTAGCATGAATGCTTACCTACCATAAAAGAGATTTCTGCTTCAGCTTTCAAGAAAAACCTTCTATTTGCAGATGAAAAGCTCCAGAGGTGTTTTTCTTTGTCCTATAAATCACCCATGAAAAAAAAAAAGAAGGTTTTTGTGTGCTATTTGAACATGACATTTATTTACTGACAGAACAAGGCAGCAGCCTTTGTCAATAATGATACTTCACACATAAATGATGCTTGGCTGAGTGTCAGGTTTCTTTAGGTTTGAGACATGAATAAACTATTGTGCATCTGCCAAAAAAGAAAACCATATTTTTTATTCTGTTCATTCTAATGAAATCAGTTTGCTTTCCAGAACATGGCAAATGGATAACATCAATGGCTTATTTATTTTTTAAAATCTATTCCTTAGCACACAAGAATCACAGAACCACAGAAACATTCAGGTTGGAGAAGACCCTCAGGATCACCAAGTCCAACCCCCAACCCTACTCTACAAGGCTCACCCCTAAACCACAGCCCCAAGCACCGCAGCCAAACCACCTTCAAACACAGCCAGGCTTGGGCACTCCACCACCTCCCTGCCCAGCACATTCCAATCCCTGACCACTCTTGCCATGAAAAAATCTTTCCTACTGTCCAGTCTAAACCTATCCAGTGGCAGCTTGAGGCCATTCCCTCTTCTTCTATCACTAATAACCTGAGACAAGAGACCAGCACCAACCTCTCCACAACCTCCTTTCAGGGAGTTGTAGAGAGCCAGGAGGTCTCCCCTCAGCCTCCTCTTTTCCAAACTAACCATCCCCAGCTCCTTCAGTCTCTCTCCATCAGATTTCTTCTCCAGGCCCTTCACAGCTTCCTTGCCCTCCTCTGCCCTGGCTCCAGCACCTCCACATCTCTCTTGGACTGAGGTGCCCCAAACTGGACGCAACACTCCAGGTGTGGCCTCCCCAGAGCTGAGTCCCAGGGGACAATCCCCTCCCTGCTCCTGCTGGACACAGCATTGCTGATCCCAGCCAGGATGCCTTTGGCTTTCTTGGCCCCCTGGGCACATTGCTGGCTCCTCTTCATCTGCTTGTCCATCAGCACCCCTGGGACCCTTTCTGCCAGGTTGTTGTGACCCAAGCGCAGGACCTAAAACTCAAAAGAATTGCTGCTGGAAAAGCTGCTGTAAGCTGATCTCATAAAATACAGTTTTTAAGAGATGTGAGAGGGAATCCTGCTGCACTGACTTAGCAAAGGGATTTAGTTAATACCACTCTCTTCTGAACACTGCATTTAAACACACTTCACTTGCATTTCTTTGCTAATTTATGAGTTCTTGTGTCTGGGCTAATGTTGCTACTAGGCCAGGAGAGAGACAAAAATAGTAGCAGGATTAAATTAACAGCTGTAAGGTTTAGGTGCATTCCATACACCTGGAAAATGGCAAGGAACTGCCTGGCCTACAACCCAGATAATCTAAGGGTAAAACCAGAAGTGTCATCAGACAGAGGGTCTTTGTGGTGAGCTCTGCCTTGCAGAGGTAGGAGACAGATCCGAGAGGTAGTTGCTCTCATTTCTCAGACATAAGAACCTCAACCCATCAGTTTGTAAATTGTGCAGTACTACTCTAATGACTTCAAACACTTGCCACTTCAAAATCATTTTCAACACCCTAGAATGAACCAAATTTTTCCCAGGTAAAATAAAAGAAAAAAAAAAAAGGCTTTGAATGACATCAAAATAAAATGTTTATCCATTTGGTGTGCTCAAAGGCAAGAGAAAAAACTTAAAAGCTATCCAAGAGCCTAGAAAAATAAAGCATCAAAAGGTAATCCTGCTAATTATAAACACCTCAAATGCAAACAGTATCCACATGTACTGGAAGTCATGGCTTTGTCAGTCCCCAGTTACCCTTCCAGTTACCATCCCAATGATTTTAACATTCCATACATGAGATCTGCTTGTGCTTGTGCTGTTCATCCCTCTTGTCCTCTGCTTGACTACAGATGACTCTGCTTGACTACTTTCTCACTCTTCCTTATCTTTTCTCTTTATGCTCCAACAACATTTCTCCCCTTCCAAACTCAGTTCATCTCTTCTAGCTGCCCCTGGTGTTTCAATAATTGTACAGCCCACTGCTTTTCTTCCCCAAGGAGGGGTTAAACTTCCCAGCAGAAACACAGCAGGAAATCACAGAAGGGTACAGGTTGGAAGGGACCTCCAGAGATCATCAGGTCCAACCCCCCTGCCAGAGCAGGATCACCTAGGGTACTCCACACAGGAATGCATCCAGGTGGGGTTGGAAAGTCTCCAGAGAAGGAGACTCCACAACGCCCCTGGACAGCCTGCTCCAGGGCTCTGTCACCCTCACTGGAAAGAAGTTTCTCCTCATGTTGAGCTGAAACCTTCTCTGTTCAAGTCTGTCTCCATTGGTCCTTGGCTTATTGCTGTGCACCACCCAAAAGAGCCTGGCCCCCTCCACTTGACCCCCAGCCCTCAGCTATTGATAGACACTGATCAGATCCCCTCTCAGCCTTTTCTTCAGACTAAAGAGCCCAGGAGCTGCTTAACTCCTCCTGTCAGCTGTATGTAAGGATGAAGCTGAAGGCTCTTCCACCCAAGCAGCATTTCAGCCACCTCCCTCAGCACCTGACCTTCCTCTCTGCTCACTTCATCCCCAGCTCACTCTTTCTGTTGTGCTGCTGCAGTGCCTCTGCCTTCTGCCATGTCCCATGTGTCCCTTTTCCCTTAACACCAATACTCACTTCTGATGTGTATTTACACAGCCACACATCTGTGTCTTGACAAGCATCTCTATAAAAAGATAAAGTAACCAGGAAAGGCAGAGGCTTTAACTTTACTCCTGCATGGTTGCCTTTTTTTTTTCCTCAAGATGACTCATGGTAGGGCACACTCAAGAAGCACAAGCTAAGCTTACTTTTCTTATGAGCTAGTAAAATTTACACAGCTAGACTCAAATTCTTGGGTAAATATTCCAGATATTACACCAACTGCACTCATTAGAAGAGAACATTGCTTCTGAAATAGTAATTACAGCTGCCCAAGAAAACCAGCTCAAAGCCTTCTGATTCCTTTAGTGCTGAGGGTAGCAAAGTTTCAAAGCAGGGTGACAGGCAGCTGTGCTTTTGTCTTTCAAGCTGAAGTTTCAGCACACTGCTAAAGACCCATCAAGAAGTGGGAGATGGTGCTGAGCATCCCATCTCTCCTTGGCACACGACTCCTGCTGGACCAGGCTGCCTGACTCCAGAGATGCTTCTGGCAGTACCAAGCTCAGGGCAAGCAGCCTCATCTCTCCCCTCCTTCTCAGCACTGGTCAGGCCATACCTTGAGTCCTGTGTCCAGTTCTGGGCTACTCAGTTCAAGGGAGATGTTGAGATGCTGGAACGTGTCCAGAAAAGGGCAACAAGGCTGGGGAGGGGTCTGGAGCACAGCCCTGTGAGGAGAGGCTGAGGGAGCTGGGGGTGTTTAGCCTGGAGAAGAGGAGGCTCAGGGGAGACCTCATTGCTGTCTACAACTACCTGAAGGGAGGTTGTAGCCAGGTGGGGGTTGGGCTCTGCTCCCAGGCAAGCAGTGACAGAACAAGAGGACACAGTCTCAAGCTGTGCCAGGGGAGGTATAGGCTGGGTGTGAGGAGGAAGTTCTTCACAGAGAGAGAGATTGGCCATGGGAATGTGCTGCCCAGGGAGGTGGTGGAGTCACCATCCCTGGAGATGTTCAAGAAAAGCCTGGATGAGACACTTAGTGCCATGGTCTGGTTGATGGGATAGGACTGGGTGCTAGGCTGGACTGGATGATCATGGAGCTCTCTTCCAACCTTATTGATTCTATAATTCTCTGATTCTCCCCACACCACCTCTATGCACTTCCCTTTGCTGAGCTGGGAGAGCCATCCAGGACGTCACATCACGAACCAGGGACTGAACCCAGGTTAAAAATAAGCCTTCCTAGGAGACTCTAGTACCCACACTATCAGCAGCTCTCCCCTCTTTTCATGTGCCTGATAGAAATTCTGAAAGGGTGGCACAGCTGTAGCTTTAATGTGGCCATCTGCCACTTGAAAAGATGTTCTCCATCATTAGACTGCACTTATTTTGGAAGGAACATTGAAACCTACAATATTCATTTTCTCTTTATTTTTCTCTGCTACTGCTGCTGCAGCTGACATGCATAATCCAACCTACTCTTGGAAAAAAAAAAAAAGGCCTGAAATTCTCCATTTCCACATCCTCTCAAGTAGATTTTTTTCTTCCTAAAGTACTATGCCTGATGCAGACCTCCCAAGCAGTTTTCACTGTTGTCTTGGAAGCAGATTTACTTCCTTTTCTTCCCCAGATCTTCCTTTGTGGGAACAACTCCAGGTAAAACTAGGAGGGAGTGCATGTGAGTGAAGATATCATCACCAGGAGCAATGCTCACTGCCAAGACTGCTGCACCTGTGTGGAGCTACCAACCAACCAACGTTGGCAAGGCAGCACCAATCCATACCAGACAGAGGTCTGGGTGAGAACTGGGATCTTACCATAAGAAAAGAGTGATTGAAGAATCACAGGAAGGTTCAGGCTAGAAAAGAACCTCAGGATCAAAGTCAAGTCCAACCCAGAACCCTACTCTACAAGGCTCACCCCTAAACCACAGCCCCAAGCACCACAGCCAAACCACCTTCAAACACAGCCAGGCTTGGGCACTCCACCACCTCCCTGCCCAGCACATTCCAATCCCTGACCACTCTTGCCATGAAAAAA
>VXBD01014909.1:29631-44090 GCA_013399975.1 Indicator maculatus
CAGCCAGGATGCCTTTGGCTTTCTTGGCCACCTGGGCACACTGCTGGCTCCTCTTCAGCTGCTTGTCCATCAGCACCCCCAGGTCCCTTTCTGCCAGCAGCTTTCCAGCCACACTGCCCCAAGCCTGGAGCATTGCTTGGGGTTGTTGTGCCCCAAGTGCAGTCCCTGGCATTTGGCTTTGTTGAAGCTCCTCCTGTTAACACTGGCCATGGATCCAATCCATCCAAGTCCCTCTGTAGAGCCTCACTACCCTGGTGCAGATCAACACTGCCACCCAGCTTGGTGTCATCTGTGATCTCCCTGCTGACACACTCTGTGTCTTCATCAAGGTCATCAATAAAGATGTTAAGCAGAAGTTAGAAGCTAACTAAGCTGCACCTGTTAGTTAGCAGGTGCTAAACCTGAGCTCTCTGAGTGGAAAATGGAGTATTTAATAACCATTTCAGTTATCTGTCACTTTTGAACACCTCTGAGAGAGCCAGCCTCAGGAGTGCTTTTCAACTCAAGGCATTCCTGGGACAGGTACTTGGAATGATGTCAATTGCATGGCTTTGACAGGAATGTGAGTGGCAAACACCTAAAACAAATTTGAAAGCTGGGATCTCTGTCACTAAGTTTTTTCTCTCCACTTCCTACCTGCTCACATTTTTGTCCTGCTTCTCATGTCTAATACACTCTAGGAGAACATTTCTCTCCTCTGCTATCTCAGGAAAAGGGCAGTGATGCACTCCTCAGGTGGTACTGTGTCTGTCAATCAGCTACAGGACTACTCAGAGGATGGAAACACTGGGCTGGTGGGAAGCTGGGGACTAACATGTCTGTGATCATGCCATCTGCAGGAAACACAGTGCTGTGCTGCTGGCACTGGAAAAAAAAAGAGTTCTGCACTTCCATCTTGCACAATTTTTCCCTGTCCTTTTAGCTTTGCTGCTGAGCATCCTCTCCCAGAGCAAACATCTTTAATGGTGCAAAGCATCAGGTGGAAGCAAACACAGGCAGAGATCAGTGAAGGACCTTACTCCTTCCAACTTGAAACTTTCAGTCAAAAAAATATATTCTGGTCTAAATAAATAAAGTCTGATCAATGCTCTTCATATTTATAAATATATAGTTTAGATAGTTCTTTTAAAATATGTAAATATATAGTGAGCTATAATATTTTTACTACTAGGAATCTAAGCATTTGTTATACAATCACAGAATTGTTAGGGTTGGAAGGGNGGGTGGGGAAGAACTTCTTCCTCACATCCAGTCTGAATCTCCCCACTTCCAGCTTTATGCCATTCCCCCCAGTCCTGTCACTACCTGATAGCCTAAAAAGTCCCTCCCCAGCTTTCTTGTAGCCCCCTTCAGATACTGGAAGGCCACAAGAAGGTCTCCTCAGAGCCTTCTTTTCTCCAGACTGCACAACCCCAACTCTCTCAGTCTGTCCTCATAGCAGAGCAGCTCCAGCCCTCTGATCATCCTTGTGGCCCTTCTCTGGACACCTTCCAGCACCTCCAGATCCTTCTTGCAATAGGGGCTCCAGAACTGGATGCAGTACTCCAGGAGCTGGATGCAGTACTCCAGAACCTACACCCAATTCTTATACCCAGTGGTGGTTTATTTGCATGCTTTTACTTTTCTCCTTGAACTCTGTGAAAAGAAATTAAAGGCGTGGCATTAAAGCCACCACTCAAAATGATCCTCACTTAAAAAAAAAAAAAAACCAAACAAAACAGTTAAAGCAAGGTGTGAATAAAGCTGAAAACAGCATTTGGGCAGAGCAACAGTATCAGAGGAACCATAGCATGAATTCAGGCAGCAGCTTTGGTGCCTGCCTTGGAGACACTTGCTCACTTGCCAAGAAAGAATTAACTTGTCAGTGAAGAAAGGGTATGGTAGGTGAAAAAAAACCTCTGTTTGAAAGTTTTGCTGCTGTTTTTCATCTTTCCACAGACTATTTCAAGTTTCAGGGCATGATTTGCTGGTTTTCATCTCGTTAAGTGCAATTCTACCTGTCCTTGATACTTACAGAACACAAAAGAGGAGAGATTAAATGAAAGGACACTTGGCAACATTCATAACAGTTAAGAGCAGGTAAACGATTATATTAAAAGCATCCTGAATTTTGGGACAGAAGTTTCAGGTTAAGGAACTGTTAAGAACAAAGAAGTCTGTCTGAAGCAAAGCTGAGTATGTGATGACACAAACAACTGAATTACTGTGCAGGTTTCAGAATTAGAGACTATCAGCAGGGCTGGGGAAGTTCTTCTACCTCTCTACTCTGCCCTGCTGAGACCACAGCTGCAATCCTGTGTCCAGTTTGGGGCTCCCCAGTTCAAGAGAGACAGAGACCTGCTGGAGAGAATCCAAGGGAAAGCCAGGAGGATGCTTAGGGGACTTGAGCATCTCCCCTGGGAAGAGAGCCTGAGAGCCCTGGGGCTGTTTAGTGTGGAGAAGAGAAGGCTGAGAGGGGATCTGATCAATGTCTATCAATAGCTGAGGGGTGGAGGGAACCAGGCTCTTTTGGGTAATAAGCCAAGGAACAATGGAGACAAACTTGAACAGAGAAGGTTTCAGCTCAACATGAGGAGAAACCTTACAGTGAGGGTGACAGAGCCCTGGGACAGGCTGCCCAGGGAGGTTGTGGAGTCTCCTTCTCTGGAGACTTTCCAACCCCACCTGGATGCATTCCTGTGTAGACTACCCTGGGTGATGCTGCTCTGGCAGGGGGGTTGGAGCTGATGATCTCTTGAAGTCCCTTCCAACCTCTAGTGTTATGTGATTTACAGAATCATAGAATCAGTCAAGGTTGGAAGGGACCACAAGGATCATCTAGTTCCAACCCCCCTGCCATGAGCAGGGACATCTCACACTAGATTCTGTGATTCAGTGATTCAGGTCTCCCTTTTTCATGTCTGGAAGGACTTTAAGCTATGACATTCCACATTACATTAAGAAATATCAAGCCAAATTCCTTCAAGGTAGCCTTAAGTGTATCTAATATTTGCTTAATGGTGGACCAAATGATCTCCTGATTCTCTGCCAGCTAAGAGAACTGCTCAGCCCACACCTGGAATTAATCATCCTCTTGGATAAAAGCAGAGGATCTTGAGTAGATCAGACAATCTGTCCCCTCCTGATACAAGAAAAAAAAAAAAAAAAGCTGACAGTTGCTAAAAGGTACTTTCTTAAATCACTGTCAAAATAAATACAAGCTCTAAAGTAAAACATCCTCCCACTCTATCAGAAGTCAGAGTAAGTGGACAAAAATAAAATCACTCATCTCTATTTCAGACATTTATTTGATCAAGAGGTTACTGACTGTTATCACTGCTGGGGAAATAAAATCAGCAGTCACTGCTTCAGACATTTATTTGATCAGGGCCTTACTGACTGTATCATTGCTGGGGAGACTCAGTCCCAAAAGTAAAAAAAAAAAACAAAAAACACTATAATACTTTCAAATAAAATGAAAAAGTATTAAATAAAATGAAAAAAGTATTAATTCAAATCAGAGTTTCCCTTACAGAGCTAAAACTTCAAACCGTCCTCTGATCCATGAGCATATAAGTGACAGAAAACATGCTGGCAACTAATTTTTAGTCAGCTGATCTCTGCACTTCAAAATAAATGCAGAATTAACATTAGATATGCTCAACACTGCTAGCAGAACCAAGTATTAGATTGGTTTACTCTGCAGGGTACTACCTTAGACACTGATACTTAACTGTAGCCCATCTGTAGGAATCCTCTCCTGAACATAAATCACCTTGTGAGGGTGGTGATCACATTAAGAACTGAGAAGTGTCTCACCAAAGGGAAGGCAACATGTGTCACCTCTGCCCACTGAGACTGGAGGTAGCACAGATGAAATAAAGAGAGGAATTCCCCTACGTTATTGTACTGTCACTACATTTTGTTTGTTCTGTTTTGCTCTTCTTTTTTATTCATCTGCTTGTTTTTCCTTTACATTGTTACTCCCTTTCTTTCCTCTGTTTCTCCTTACTCTTCCTCCCACTTTGCTGGCAGTCCCTTTTCAGTATCACAGAGCATCAGAGGTTGGAAGGGATCATCAGGTCCAACCCCCTGCCAGAGCAGGATCACCCAGGGTAGTCCACACAGGAATGCATCCAGGTGGGGTTGGAAAGTCTCCAGAGAAGGAGACTCCACAACCCCCCCGAGCAGCCTGTTCCATGGCTCTGTCACCCTCACTGCAAAGAAGTTTCTCCTCATGTTGAACTGAAACCTTCTCTGTTCAAGTTTGTCTCCATTGTTCCTTGGCTTATCACTGCTGAACAACCCAAAAGAGCCTGGCCCCCTCCACTTGACCCCCAGCCCTCAGCTATTGATAGACATTGATCAGATCCCCTTTCAGCCTTCTCTTCTCAAGAGCAAACAGCTACATTTCTACAGATTCATTAAAATGGGAAACTACAGCAGTACTGGGTGCTCCTGTGATGGTTTAAAGACTGTCTCTTTAATTTTTCTTCACAAAGTTTGAGCAGAGGAAGTGAGAGAGTGTAAATAAATCACTCTTGGGTGTAAGAAAGCAAAATAAGGATTATTCTGAACACTTCCAGTGGAGAGAGAGAAATNTCATCAGAGATTGTAGTTTTCTTTGTAAATACAGCTTGCATTTGCTTCCAGACTGAGCTGGCCTGGTCATGGTCAGTGTGGGAGGGGGATTTCAGCTCTCACACTGTTACAGCCCCTAACTTCCAAATCCTCAGTTACAATTTACTAAACAACTTGAAAGCCTGATGTTAGTTCCTACTGAAGAACCCCTGCCCAGCAGCCTGCCTGAGGAGCTACACGGTGTCAGCACCACTCTCATGACCCTCTGAGGGCTGAGAGCAGGCAGCCAAGGCAGGAGGTTGTGTGAGCCACTCTTATTCATTAGCTTCCCCCTGACAGGAATCGTTATTCAGGGCACTTCTGATGGGCTTCCACCACGTTGTGTAACAGCACTCAGCAGTAGCCTCTTTGTCTCTAGGCTGTGCTTGCCTGAAGCCCTCAGCCAGGAGAGCACAAAGGACTTCAAGTGCAGCATCCAGGAAAGCCACAGCAGCTGGCTCAGATAAAACAACTGGAAGCCCTCTCACAGAATCAACCAGGTTGGAAAAGACCTCAGAGATCATCCAGTCCAACCTATTACCTAATACCTAACCCCTCCTGACAACTAAACCATGGCTCCAAGGGCCACATCCAATCTTCTTTTGAACACCACCAGGGATGGTGACTCCACCACCTCCCTGGGCAGCACATTCCCATGGCAAATTACTATTTCTAGGAAGAACTTTTTCCTTCCCCTGGCACAGCTTGAGACTGTGTCCTCTTGTTCTGCTGCTGCTTGCCTGGGAGAAGAGCCCAACCCCCACCTGGCTACAACCTCCCTTCAGGTAGTTGTAGACAGCAATGAGGTCTGCCCTGAGCCTCCTCTTCTCCAGGCTAAACACCCCCAGCTCCCTCAGCCTCTCCTCAAAGGGCAGTGCTCCTTCAACCTCTCTCCAGCCTTGTTGCCCTTCTCTGTCCCTGCAGAAGCCCTAACCCAGTGCCTCTCTGGACCTGGGCACTTTCTTCACTTGTATCAGCAGCAGAGCAGAAAAAAATGCAAACCAGGGAAGGTAAGGAGGGAAGGGAAAGAACATGCCCACATCCAAAGGCTGGCTGCCACCCAGGAACAAAAATTCTGAAGGTGCTGCCCATGCAGGGAGGAAAGAAGGAGCATTTGGGTAGAACTGGCCAAAATATGATAAATGATGCAAACAACATGGGGGTAAAATCCCCTCTGATGCTTACAGAGGAACAAAGAGAGCAGCTCCTGCACTATCATATCCTCCAGAAGGTTGTGTTGCATGACACCTTGGTTTCCTCAAAGGGCTTTGCTCCTACAGCCAGGCCATTAGACACACTGAGTACCATCTGCATGAGGGAGACACAGCACACTGAGGCCCTCCAAAACACCCCTGGGGAGGAGGAAAGCCTCCTGCACAGCAACAAAAAATTGTCCTCTAAGAGCTACAGGAAGAAATCTCCTGTCACAACTAATTAGTGATAGAGAAAGCTGAGGGGAGACCTCCTGGCTCTCTACAACTCCCTGAAAGGAGGTTGTGGAGAGGTTGGTGCTGGTCTCTTCTCACAGGTCATTAGTGATAGAAGAAGAGGGAATGGCCTCAAGCTGCCACTGGGTAGGTTTAGACTGGACAGTAGGAAAGATTTTTCAGGTCAAGAGTGGTCAGGGATTGGAATGTGATGGGCAGGGAGGTGGTGGAGTCCCCAAGCCTGGCTGTGTTTGAAGGTGGTTTGGATGTGGTGCTTGGGGCTGTGGTTTAGGGGTGAGCCTTGTAGAGCAGGGTTCTGGGTTGGCTTTGGTGATCCTGAGGGGCTTTTCCAACCTGAATGTTTCTGTGATTCTGTGGAATCAAATGTTGAGAGAGATCATAGGATCATAGCATCATAGAATCAGTCAGGGTTGGAAGGGACCACAAGGATCATCCAGTTCCAACCCCCCTGCCATGGGCAGGGACACCTCACACTACATCAGGCTGGCCAGAGCCTCATCCAGCCTGGCCTTAAACACCTCCAGGGATGGGGCCTCAACCACAGATGGGCTGAAGGCCTGTGAAAGGATTTCATACCATCAAATTAGCAGCTAAGGTTCCATTTGCTCATCCCACATTATCACTCCTTTTGTTTTCTAAGTGAGTTTCCTGGTAACTCAAAGCATTTCTCAGATAAAGCCTCCTATGCACTGCTGCAAAGACATAAGAAACAACGGGGTTTGAGCTGAACAATGATTAATGTCTCATTTTTCACCCTCCAAACCTATTAATGTCATCTCCACTAAACTTCATCAATGTGATATCAGTAACCTCTTGCTCTGTTTTTCAGCTTCCCAGGAAAAAAGGGAGAAAAATTGTATTATTTGTATCTTGTTCAAGGGTTTAAGAGGCATACTTTTTTGTGCTGGATGAAGAAAAAGAAAATATATGTAAAAAACAAAATTGTGACCCCTAGAAGAGACTCACCTACCCTGATCTAAGCTAGGACCAGAAAGCAGCCAGGCAGAAAGGGACCTGGGGGTGCTGCTTGACAGTAGGCTGAAGATGAGCCAGCAGTGTGCCCAGGTGGCCACGAAGGCCAATGGCATCCTGGCCTGCATCAGCAATAGTGTGGCCAACAGGAGCAGGGAAGTCATCCTGCCCTGTGCTCAGCACTGGTTAGGTCACACCTTGAGTGCTGTGTCCAGTTCTGGGCCTCTCAGTTTAAGAAAGATGTTGAGATGCTGGAAGGTGTCCAGAGAAGGGCAACAAAGCTGAGGAGGGGTCTGTAGCACAGCCCTGTGAGGAGAGGCTGAGGGAGCTGGGGGTGTTCAGCCTGGAGAAGAGGAGGCTCAGGGCAGACCTCATTGCTGTCTACAACTACCTGAAGGGAGGTTGCAGCCAGGTGGGGGTTGGTCTCTTCTCCCAGGCAAGCAGCACCAGAACAAGAGGACACAGTCTCAAGATGTGCAGGGGGAGGTTTAGGTTTGATCTTAGAGTGCAGTTCTTCCCAGCAAGAGAGATTGGACGTAGGAATGTGCTGCCCAGGGGGTGGGGGTGTCACTGCCCCTGTTTAAAGAAAGACTGGCTGAGGCACTGGTGCCATGGTTAGGTTAGATGCTGTTGGGTGGACTTGATGATCCCGAAGGTCTTTTCCAATCTGGTTAATTGTATGATCCTGTGATTTACTTGTTTTTGCTCTTAATCTCCTACCTGCAGAAGAACAAAGATTAAGATGCAGTGGAAATGCTGGGGTTGGAGAATTCTGTGAGCCTCCCACTGGGGAGGGAGCTCTGTGTCATTGGCTTTTGGCAAACTGGGGAACAGATTGATACCAAACACTTCATCCCTATCTATACTTGTCCAGAAATTTTCTAGTTACTGTTTTGGGGAGAGGTGTACAAATGGCAATTGGTAGCTGAACAGAGGTGAAAATTAATCTTGAGAACAATACTTTGTGGCAGGGATACAACATAATGACCCAGAATACACTGAAAACTCTGACAATACAGAACACTAAGGTAGCTGTGATGTAACAGCAAATACAGAGATGGCTCCCTGTGAAAGCCACAGGGAGCAGAAACAGAAGCAACCTCTGGGACCTACCACCTTCATATAATTAAAGCTGAAATCATTATGCAGACTTTGTTGGCAGCATTCTTAGTAGTTCAGCAGCAGCATTTTCCCTGAAGACAGCAAGAATCCTGCTGAAGCATCCCAGGACAATACCTTCCCCTGTGCTACCCAGCTAATGGAGTGGGTCCAGAGGAGAGCAATGAGAGTGGGGAAGGGACTGGAAGGAAAGTGATGAGGAGAGGCTGAGGGAGCTGGGGGTGTGCAGCCTGGAGAAGAGGAGACCCAGGGGGGACCTCATCACACTCTACAAGTACCTGAAGGGAAGTTGTAGTCAGGTGGGGGTCAGGCTCTGCTCCCAGGCAACTTGGGACAGGACAAGAGGGCATGGCCTGAAGCTGTGCCAGGGGAGTTTGGATGTTAGGAAGCACTTCCTGCTGGAAAGGGGAATTAGAGCCTGGGATGGACTGCCCAGGGAGGTGGTGGAGTTGCCATCCCTGGAGGTGTTTAAGGCAAGATTGGATGTGGCACTTGGTGCCATGGTCTGGTGGTGTGGTGGTGTTAGGTCATAGACTGGACCTGATGATCTCAGAGCTCTATTCCAGCCTCAGCAATTCTGTGATCCTGTGAATGGGGAGCAAAGTGCTACAGGCTGTCTGCCTAACAAATACTCAGACCTCTGGGATGGGGATCCAAGTCAAAGAACATGACACAGAGGCAGCATGACATGAGGTTACCACTTTGTCAACCCCCTGGTCTCAGTCTTCATAGGACTCCTGCAAGAGGGAATGGCTCAGAGACAGATCATGGGCCCCTGCTCCCTGAAGCATTGCTTTTCTTTCCTTAAGGAGGGAATGCAAAGGCTACTTGTAAGAAAAGACAGCTTGGTTTTGGAAGCTGACAAATAACTGCTGCAGGTGGTGGTGTGAGGAGTTTTTAAGAAAGCCCTTTCCATCACCCTCATCCCCCACCACGTGCCATAAAGGTCACACACACAAACACATTTCTCTTTACACGGTCAGCCCTGTTGGTTTTCACTTTTTCCTCACAGAGAATCCTAAATGAGGAATCAGAGGACTTTTTCTCCATCCCTGTGGCAATACCACCACAGCTGACTTCTTGCCTGACAGCTGAAATTTAAAGGTTAACTATAGTCATAAAACAAGTACCTAGAGCAAAGCAAACAAGAAGAAGATTTAAGAAACAGGTTCTTATGATTTATGAGCCATTCTCTGAGCAAATGGCAACTGCCCAGTACTGAGACAAGGCTCAGGGCAGAAAAAAGATCCCATCTCATGAAAGTAAACCATAGAAAGAAGCTTACTCCAACCCAGAAGCTCCTCCATTCACTAGATACCACACCAATCAGGAACAAAAGTCTCCCTCTACAAATCTAACTCTCACTGGCAATATCTGTAGGCAGTTTGTCCTTTCAGGAAGCAGGAACTGATAAACCTCAGCAATAAGTGATTAAAATCTGGCACTACAATCACAGAATCACAGAAACATTCAGGTTGGAAGAGACCCTCAGGAGCACCAAGGCCAACCCAGAACCCTGCTCTACAAGGCTCACCCCTAAACCACAGCCCCAAGCACCACAGCCAAACCACCTTCAAACACAGCCAGGCTTGGGGACTCCACCACCTCCCTGCCCACCACATTCCAATCCCTGACCACTCTTGCCATGAAAAAAGGCTTCCTAATGTCCACTCTAAACCTACCCAGTGGCAGCTTGAGGCCATTCCCTCTTCTTCTATCACCAATGACCTGGGAGAAGAGACCAGCACCAACCTCTCCACAACCTCCTTTCAGGGAGTTGCAGAGAGCCAGGAGGTCTCCCCTCAGCCTCCTCTTTTCAAAACTAACCATCCCCAGCTCCTTCAGTCTCTCTCCATCAGATTTATTCTCCAGGCCCTTCCCTTG
Source organism: Indicator maculatus (assembly GCA_013399975.1). Classification (NCBI taxonomy): domain Eukaryota; kingdom Metazoa; phylum Chordata; class Aves; order Piciformes; family Indicatoridae; genus Indicator; species Indicator maculatus. The sequence goes on from VXBD01014909.1 coordinate 39,654, forward strand.
CCCTCCTCTGCCCTGGCTCCATCCCCTCCACATCTCTCTTGTATTCAGGTGCCCAAAACTGGACACAATACTGGAGGTGTGACCTCACCAGGGCTGAGTACAAGAAGTTCTTCAGTACAAAGGTGGTGAGACTCTGGAGCAGGTTGCCATGAGGGGTTGTGGATGCTCCATCCCTGCAGGTGTTCAAGGCTATGTTGGATGTGGCCTTGAGCAACCAAGTCTAGCTGAGATGCAGCCCTGCCCGTGGCAGGGAGGTTGGAGTAGATGATCTCTGAGTTCCCTTCCAACCTAAGCCATTGTGTGGAAAAAAAAAAAAAAAAAGCAGCAGTGCACACACTGTGCACTCCAAATGCCCAGCACAGTGACCCTTTTAAGATACTTCATACATTACCCCTTGGAAAACTGCTTTCCCCCAGGGAGGTAAAGACATCTTGGAGAAGCTGCAGGCTTTGGAGCATCTGCAGGGACAGCTGGTGCAATAGTTACAGCAGCTGGCAGACTGGAATGATGGAGCTGTGCACAGCCCAAGGAAAGGATCAATGTCATGCAAATCTCACAAACCTGAATCTGAGTCACAAAGAAAATGAAGGTGGGAGAGAACTGCCCTGATGTTGTCAGACAGAACTGCTGGGGTCAGCCCATGACTTCACATAATATATTACATGCTGTGTGTGATGATGTAATTCTATAATCCTCTACTTCCCATCTGAGCAGGCATTTTATTTTTATATGTTTATTGAATTCTCATGAAAATATTTTTTTTTGGGAAAACAAAAACCAAAACAACAACAAACCAAACAAAACAAAANACAACAACAAACCAAACCAAACAAAACAAAAAGCCCTGCCATTAGGGAAAGGCTGTGGAATTTATAAACGAAACTTCACTATGACATTAATTTCTTTTTACCCAGACCAATCAGGAGATGTTGTCAGTCCTCTGGCATGGTTTCCCTGCTAGACAAAATTATGCCTTGGTTCACAGCTGATTAGTTATGTGACTGACCTGATTTTATTCACCACCACATCAAAAGAGGCACAGANAAAACCAAAACAACAACAAACCAAACAAAACAAAACAAAAAGCCCTGCCATTAGGGAAGGGCTGTGGAATTTATAAATGAAACTTCACTATGACATTAATTTCTTTTTACCCAGACCAATCAGGAGATGTTGTCAGTCCTCTGGCATGGTTTCCCTGCTAGACAAAATTATGCCTTGGTTCACAGCTGATTAGTTATGTGACTGACCTGATTTTATTCACCACCACATCAAAAGAGGCACAGAGAAATAAAAGTTACATCATTATAAANCGATCTCTCTCTTTTCTCTCTTCCTCAGGCTGGGAGATGCTAACTTTGTGCTTCTGCTGGCTTCTGCTTGACCTTGGCTGCATTGTTTTGGAGAAAAAAGTTTCTCCTCATGTTGAGCTGAAACCTTCTCTGTTCAAGTTTGTCTCCATTGTTCCTTGGCTTATTGCTGTGCACCACCCAAAAGAGCCTGGCCCCCTCCACTTGACCCCCAGCCCTCAGCTATTGATAGACATTGATCAGATCCCTCTCAGCCTTCTCTTCTCCACACTAAACAGCCCCAGGGCTCTCAGGCTCTCTTCACAGGGGAGATGCTCAAGTCTCCTAATCATCCAGAACTGCACATTTAAGATAGTTCTGGCTCAATTTTCAACCATGTACAATAAGTTTTCCACACTCTATCCTGGAAATTTTTACTCAGCTGACGAATCTCCTGAGGAAATTCTCATTTAAAACTTCTGTGCACTTTGATCAGTTGCAGTGCAGTGGAGGAAAGTTGTATGTCTTGCTCAACTTTGATTCCAGTTTTTCAGTAACATCCAAGCTCTTAAGCATTTAGCAGTAGAGTCTCACTAAATGCTGAAAAGATCACTGGAAACAGAACTGCACTGCATTATCAACAGACCTGGGGATTTTTAGTCTGGAGAGGAGAAGACTGAGAGGAGATCTGATCAATGTCTATAAACAGATGAGGGCTGGGGGTCAGGAAGGAAGGGACAGGGACAGCCTCTGCTCACTTGTGCCCTGGGATAGGACAAGGAGCAATGGATGGAAACTACAGCACAGGAGGTTCCACCTCAACATGAGGAAGAACTTCTTGACTGTAAGGTTGACAGAGCACTGGAACAGGCTGCCCAGAGAGGTTGTGGAGTCTCCTTCTCTGGAGACTTTGAAGAGCCCTATGAGGAGAGGTCTAGAGCCCTGGGGCTTTTTAGTTTGGAGCCTTTCCAGCCCTGTCTGGATGTGTTCCTGTGTGACCTGTGCTGGATTCTCTGGTCCTGCTCTGGCAGGGGGTTGGACTGGAAGATCTTTGGAGGTCCCTTCCAACCCCTAACATCCTGTGAGCATGTGATTGAAGAACCTCCAAAGCTTTACTTGACATGTAGGCTACATCAGTTTACACAATTCTGCTTTAAAACACTTTGGCCTTTTACACTTCTGTCCTAGTTTACAAGCAAATACGAATTCCATACCTAGGTAAAAACTTAAATGGACACATTTTTGAGTGAGGTTGTGGAGTGTCCTTGTCTGGAGACATTCCAAACCTGCCTGGTTGTATTCCTGTATGATCTCCTCTAGGTGATCCTGCTCTGGCCAGGGGGTTGGACTGAATGATCTTTCCAGGTCCCTTCCAAGCCCTAACATTCTGTGATTCTGGTTTTTTTCAACCCAAACCTCTCATTCTCTGGTTACAGCACAGTGCCATCTGCTGTGCATTAGTTTATGCACAGTTCTTCAAACCACCAAAAGGATACAGAAAACAGTCATGATGGTTTATTTAAAACCTTGGAGGGTGAGCAGTCCTGTAATAGGCAATTTTGCCACCAACAATGTGATAGAAAAGAAAAAAAAAATAAAGACTGAGCACTGCAGATTCCATTCTGCAAGTACACAAAAGGCTACACAGATGTATGCTAACATATGGGTGGTTGCTGAATAAAGAAATCAAATGAAACCAGAGGGAACCACTGTTGGCCTTTTTTTTTCCCTCAGGGAATGAAAAATGATTTCCATGGTCACAGCTGGGGTTTACATGGATCTTCTTCAATTAAATATTCATATACATTTTTTTAGCTGCGTTTCCTCATTGACAACTAATGATGCCACAGATTTGTCAGGGAGCTGCCAGCTTTTAGAGGTCACTTTCCTCCAGCTTACACTGCCCCTCATAAACACCTGCTCTTTTCTTAAAAATAAATGTATTTTTAAAAGTAGGGTAAAGGGGGAGGGGGGGAAGAAAGAGAAAAGAAGGGTAAAAGGGGAGAAAAAGGGGAAAAGAAGGGTAAAGGGGAAAAAAAGAAAGAGAAAAGTAGGATAAAAGGGAAAAAAAGGAAAGACAAAAGAAGGGTAAAAGGGAAAAAAAGAAAGGGAAGAGAAGGGTAAAAGGGAAAAAAGAAAGGAAAAAGAAAGGTAAAAGGGAAAAAAGAAAAGAAGAGTAAAGGGGCAAAAAGACAGGGAAGAGAAGGGTAAAAGGGAAAACAGAAAGGGAAAAGAAGGGTAGAAGGGAAAAAAGGGTAAAAGGGAAAAAAGGAAGGAGAAAAGAAGGGTAAAAGGGGGAAAAAGAAAAAGAAGGGTAAAAGGGAAAAAAGAAAGAAAAGAAGGGTAAAAGGGAAAAAAAGGGAAAAGAAGGGTAAAAGGGACAAAAAGGGGAAAAAAAGAAGGAGAAAAGAAGGGTAAAAGGGGAAAAAAGAAAGAGAAAAGAAGGGTAAAAGGGGAAAAAAGAAAGAGAAAAGAAGGGTAAAAGGGGAAAAAGGAAAGGGGGGGGAAGTTTGTCCTTGGAAGACAGCCAACAAAATGTTCAGAGAAATTCTTTGGGATAATACATTTCAGCACAATTACTTCATCAGAGTCTGCACTGAAATGAGTAATGGAGTGAGATGCATTTGCCTGACCTGTAGATATTTCTGCTTCATCTGTACTGGGTTTGGCTGAGCTGGAGTTAATTCTCCCAGTCAGGGCCAAACCACCACATCATCCTTCCCTTCTCAGATGAATCACTCTCAAGGTCCCCAATTCCTTTACTGCTGAGCATTTTATCTTTCCTTGGAGACCCTTACCAGACCTGCCCTTCAAGTGGCTAAAAAGTTCACTTTGGCTTAGAGAGCAGACACATTCCTGCTGCCTTTGTCACTGGAGAGACCACAGGACTGGCTACCAAGAGCCACCAGAGCAGGAAAAAAATCCACCCTCTAGGTAGCATTTACTCATATAAGCACACACTAAAAATACCTCTGGTCTCACAGTGCTTCTAAATCTCTCTGCCCACGACTTACCACTCAGCAAGAGCCAGGGAAACACAGGCAGGTTTTTAAGGCAGTGCCTCATTGCAGCCTCAGGCAGCTCCCCACAATCACACCCACAGTGCCAGCAGCAAGAACCAGCACCTGGAAGAAGCATGTGGCAAGAA
>VXBD01014918.1:12292-22522 GCA_013399975.1 Indicator maculatus
GGGTGGTGGGAAATGCATCAAGGCACAGAGGAGACTTCAGCTTCATTATAATTAAGAGCAAGTTATGAAAACAAACAGCAGAGACGCTGAAAGAAGGAGAAACCTCAACACCTCCACAGCAGCCTCCCCTGGAAGCACTAAACCGATTCCTGCTCTGCCAACGCTGCACAGAGGGAAACAGAAAACTGCTTTTTGGGGCAAGGCACCCCTCAGAGCTGACCTTGGGACCCCTCCTCCTCCTTTCCCCTAGGAGCAGTGTCCCCCCTCTGCCCCTGGGGTCTGTGGCTGCTGTTGGAGTCCAAGCTGCTGCACGGCGCTGCCTGCCTGAAACACCCAGAAGGAATCAACGCTCCCAGTCAAAATGTCAGCTCCAAACAAATGTTTCCCTTTAATTTCCCCTCAAAATGTCATGGCTGCCAGCTGATTTTCAGGTGGGGGAAAAAACAGAAGGGCTGTGAAAAGCACAAGGCTTGGAAATCAAAGTCTGGGGCGAGGGGATTGTGTTCCTCCTCCCTCTCTGCGCCTGGTCCTGAGGGAAAATTCCTCATCCCAACTCTCTTTGGTTGGGCCATGGGAAGAGCAAAAAGCTTCCCAGCCAAACTTTGAGAGAACAAAAAGCAAGGGAAAGCAAGGAATGTGATTTAGGAAGTAATTCTGTCTCATGAGGGTGGTGGAACACTGGAAGAGTTTGCCCAGGGAGGTGGTTGAGGCTTCATCCCTGGAGATCTTCAAGGTGAGGCTGGACAGGGCTCTGGGCAACCTGATCCAGGGGAGGATGTCCCTGCTGCCTGCAGGGGGTTGGACTGGGTGAGCTTTAGAGGTCCCTTCCAGCATGGACAATTCCATGATTCTGTGAAACACATCTTTGGGAGCAAGATTTTCCTGCTTGGGATGAATCAGAATCACAGAATGGTAGAGATTGGGAGGGACCTCCTGAGATCATCCACTCCAACCCCCCCCTGCCAGAGCAGGGTCACCCAGGCCAGGTGACACAGGGACACATCCAGATGGGTCTTGAAAACTCTCCACAGAAGGAGACTCCACAACCTCTCTGGACAGCCTGCTCCAGGCCTCCAGCACCCTCACAGCAAAGAAGTTTCTCTTCATCTTCAGGTGGAACCACCTGGGTTCCAGTTTGTGTCCATTGCCCCTTGCCCTGGCACAGAACTTCCCTGAAAGAGCCTGGCCCCTTCTTCTTGGGGGGTTCCTGCTAAAAGTCTGCTGAGATGCCCTCATATGGGGACCCAAATATCTGAGTCAGTCCTTTGCAAACAACTTCATCTTGAACCAGCATCTCAGACTTTCCTCCCCCAAAACACTACTGTGCACCCCTGGTGCTCCTCCAGCACCTCCCTGAGATGCTTGCACAGTTCCCCATCCAGATTTCAGAGCTACCTCTGCCTGCAGCACTGCAGACCCAGGCAAAGGCTTGAAGATCAAGTCCACAAAGAGCTGCAACACCACAGCTGGCATCAGCCTGCAGCACAAACTCAGGTCTAGAGCAAGGACCCACACTGCACACAGTGAGCTTGAGTCAGGTCAGCTGAGCCAAGCCTGTGCTGCCCACCACGGGGTCCAGAAGACCTCAGGTTGGATGTTCCCCACCTAGAGCTGCTTAACATTGCCTCAGGCCTTGGAGAGCCAAGGGGGGACAATGCCCTGGTGTCTCACATCTGAGCTGCAGCACTGACAATGAGACTGCTCTGGGGCTGCTCTTCTGCAGGCTCTCAGCCCCAGGGCTCTCAGCCTTTGCTCCTCACACACTGCTCCAGGCCCCTCAGCAGCTTCCCAGCCTCCCCTGGACTCTCTCCAGCACTTCTCTGTCCCTCTGCAACTGGGGAGCACAGAACTGCCCCCAGGACTGCAGCTGTGGCCTCAGCAGGGCAGAGCAGAGCAGAGCAGAGCAGAGCAGAGCAGAGCAGAGCAGAGGGGCAGCAGAACCTCCCTTGCCCTGCTGCCCACACTCTTCTCCATGCCCCCAGGACACCCTTGGCCTTCTTGCTGCTCCTGAGCAATTTGTCTCCCAGCACTCCAACCCTTTTGACTGAAGACATCAAGGATGAGAAAAGTGCTGGTGGCAGAGCAGGAGCATCCTTTCCTGTCCCAGCCTGGCCATCACACACCACCAGCTGCCATCCCAGCACTGGTACCCCAGTGATGGAACAGCAAGGCTGAGCCACAGGGGGAACAAGAGATTCATAGAATGGCTTGGAAGGGACCTCAAAGCTCATCCAGCTCCAACCCCCTGCCATGGGCAGGGACACCTCCCACCAGCCCAAGGTCCTCAAGACCTCATCCAGCCTGGCCTTGAACACCTCCAGGGAGGGGACATCCACAGCCTCCCTGGGCAACCTGTGCCAGTCTCTCCCCACCCTCACTCTCAAGAATTTCTTCCTCATCTCCAGCCTCAGTCTCCCCTCAAGATGCCTGCCAGCCTGAAGGTGGTTGGGAGAAGCAAGGCTGGGTGTGGGATTGATGGAGAAAACTTTGGGAAGCTGCTGGTTCATCCTGAGCCATGAAGGATGGAGGGAGAAATAAATACACAGAGGGACAGGAGAGAAGAATTTATCACCTGCAAAAGGTGCAGAGCATCGAAATTTGAGAGATAAATAATTGTATTTACTGGGGTGCCAAAGTAAAGAAGATCCATGGTGCTCAGCAGAACAACTCCTGTCTCCTCAGGCTGGTCAGGCACTGAATGATTTGGGGTTTTATAGGTTCCATTTGATTTTTGTGGTGTGGTTTTGGTGCCTCCTCGATGAGGACAGATGAGCGCCAACGGCGTCGTGTTGGCAGCTGGAAATTAGGAGGGAAGGTTTCAGACCCCAGCCACCACCTTCTGAGCTGCACAAGTCCTCCTTAGCCCTCCCCAAAGGAGGAAAAGAAAAACAGAAACACCACAGAATCACAGACTCTGCAGACCTAACCAGGGGAAAGCAGAATTAAGGCTGGGAGGCGGTTGGAGCTCTCTGCACTGTGGGTCTGAAGTGTCTGCACAGGCTGTGGAGCTCCGAGGCCCTCTCCAATCCAGATCTGCTCTTCAGCAGACATTGTTGGGTTTCTGCTGCACTCCATGGCCTTTCTGTCAACCTTTCCTAAGTGGTGTGGTGCTTGGTCACCCCCCCAGCACCTTCTGCTATGAGGGGACAGAGCCTGTTCTCTGCACAGCCTGAGGCTCTCACCCTGGCTTTGCTGCTTGCCCAGGTTGATCCCATGCAGAATCCTAGACAGGTTTGGGCTGGAAGGGACCTCCAGAGCTCATCCAGTCCAACCCCTGCAGGCAGCAGGGACATCCTCCCCTGGAGCAGGTTGCCCAGAGCCCTGTCCAGCCTCACCTTGAAGATCTCCAGGGATGGATCCTCAACCACCTCCCTGGGCAACCTGCTGCAGTGTTCCAGCAGCCTCACAGCAAACTCTCCACAGAGGATTGGAAAGGATTGGAAGTTTAAGTGGAAGCACAGCCCACAGCTGTACAAAGCAGTACAAACCCACACAACACCACCCAACAGTTCCTGCTCAGCCTCAGCCCAACTCTCCAGCCTGGGCTTCCCCAAAACCTCACTAGGATATCACCTTCCAACACCTCCCCCCAGAACCAGGACTCAATACATGAGGTCTCAACATCCCTCCCCCTCAGTACATCCCTACTCAGGCCTGAATGGTGCAGTAAGAAATTCAGCTTGGCCTCATCAGGCTCCATTGCTCCTCAAATTCCAAAAAGGTAAGAGACTTCCAGGGCTGGGAGAAGAGAGAAGGCTAAAAAGGGCAGGAGCTGACTCTGCAGTGAGGTTATACAGGGCAAGGAGATGCAGGCTGATGGGAAAGAAGCAACAAAAGCTTACACCTCCTGCTTGCCCTGGTTTAGAGCCAGGAGCTACTCTAGACCAGAGGACAGAAAGGTCACAGCTCACAGGATGTTAGGGGTGGGAAGGGACCTTTGAAGATCATGGAGTCCAAGCCCCTGCCAGAGCAGGACCATAGAATCCAGCACAGGTCACACAGGAACACATCCAGACAGGGCTGGAAAGGCTCCAGAGCAGGAGACTCCACAACCTCTCTGGGCAGCCTGCTCCAGGGCTCTGGCACCCTCCCAGTGCAGAAGTTCCTCCTCATAGAATCAGAGAATTGTCAGTGCTGGAAGGGACCTCAAGGCTCAGCCAGTTCCAACCCCCCTGCCATGGGCAGGGACACCTCACACCACAGCAGGTTGCTCACAGCCACATCCAGCCTGGCTGCAAAACCNCCTCCTCCTGGCCCTTCTCTGGACACCTTCCAGCACCTCCAGATCCTTCCTGGAACAGAGGCTCCAGACCTGGACACAGAGCTCCAGGAGTGGTCTCAGCAGAGTGGAGCAGAGGGGAAGAATCCCCTCCCTGCCCTGCTGGCCACACTTCTCCTGCTGCAGCCCAGGCTCTGCTTGGCTCTCTGGGCTGCAAGTGCTCTCTGCTGGCTCCTGCTGAGCTTCTCCTCCCCCAGCACCCCCAAGTGCCTCTCCTCAGGGCTGCTCTCCAGCCAGTCCCTGCCCAGCCTGCATTTGTGCTTGGGATTGCCCTGCCCCAGCTGCAGGACCTTGCCCTTGGTCTTGTTGCCCCTCCTGAGGTTGCCTTGTGCCCAGCTCTGCAGCCTGTCCAGGTCCCTCTGGATGGATCCCTTCCTCCCAACTCTCTCAGTCTGTCCTCATACCCCTCCCAGTGAGGGTTGAAAATTCCACTGCCCCCCAGCATTAAATTGCCAGCCCAGCCCAGCTGGGAGCAAATGGAGCTTTATTTACCAGCAAAACCCCAATCCACAATGGAATGCAATCAATGTGTCCAACGTGTAGAAGATTTCCAACATTTGCAGGGGTTTGCAATTGATAAACAGCACAAGAACCCCCCCAAAAAGCAGGGGGGCTGCTAATAGCTTCCCCAACTCCCTCCCTCTCTCCTTACCCACTCTGAACACAAAGGGACAAGAGAAGAGAGCAGAGAGTTGTTAGGACTTAGGCAAAATGATGCAACCAAGGGCAGCAGAAGCAAGTTAGCATCTCCCAGAGTGAAGAAGCCACAAGGGAGAGGCAGTAGCTCTCCCTCCAATGGGATTGCTTAGAACTATCTTTAATTTCCTTTTTTTTACATCCAGTAGTGGCCTATCTACATTTTGCTACCTGCAGTTCAAGCTCTGTGGGAGATTTTAAAGGCACAGCCTGAGACTACCTCACCCTGCCTAGCAGAGCCCTCCCCAAAGCAGGAGAGAAAGAGGCCATGGGAGCTCTTCTTGAGGAGCAGAGGAGAGAGCAATATCAGGCACTGCCCTTCATAGTGTGGCACTGGAAATGGGAATACCACAGCCTGGGATGGCCAGGTCCCTCTCTGAGGACTCCATCTCTTTGGAGGACTTTGTCTTTGTGGTCTTCTTAAAGGTCCCTGAACCTCAAGCCCCCACATTGGTTCACCTCCTTGCACCTCTCTTGGTGCTTGGAGGGCTTGGAGGTCCCAGTTCTTAAACCCAGAGCTTCTCCAAGCTCTTCCAAACTCAGGCTGTGAGCTGTGTTTTCCTTCCCACAGAAGATTCCTCTCCTTGCTCCAAGACTTCCCACAAATTCCCTTTTTCTCACTTTCTCATCAGCTAAAGGCTGAGGGGAGACCTTCTTGCTCTCTACAGCTGCCTGAGAGGAGGCTGAAATGAGGAGGGGCTTGGGCTCCTCTCCCAGCCAGTGATAGGACAAGAGGAAACGGCCTCAGGTTGCACCAGGGGAGGTTTAGTTTGGTCAGTAGTAGAAAATCCTTCCCTGAAAGGCTTCTCAGCCACTGGAACAGGCTGCCCAGGGAGGTGGCTTGGTCACAGCTGGAGAGCCAAGTCGGATGCTGAAGGAAAAGGATTTGTTCAACATGGAAAAGGGAAGCATCTCTGAGTCCCCCATGGCAGCCTCAGGAGCTTGTTTCCATCAGCAACTGCTTAAAGAGCAGCAGGGGCCCTGCTCCAGCATCTCCTTCCCTGCAGTCTGCCACCAGCCTCCCACGTTCCTGCTGGAGCTGAGCCGAGCCGGAGCCAACCAGCCCCAGGCAGCCCCAGCTGAAGCCAGAGCTGCCAGGGGCCTCTGCTCCCCTCCAGGCCACCCTGCAGGAGGGAAGGGCTCTGAGAGCTGCCCCTGGCTGTGCTGCTGCCCCCTGAGTGCCACCTGAACCATCACAGCCTGCGTGTGGCCTCGGGATCACAGAATCAGGGAATCGTGGAATCGTGGAATTGTGGAATCAGAGAGTCGTGGAATCATGGAATCATAGATTCATAGAAGCATGGAGTCATGGGATCAGAGAGTCATGGAATCATGGAATTGTAGAATCATGGATTCATGGAATCAGAGAGTCATGGAATCATGGAATTGTGGAATCATAGAATCATGGAATCATGGAATCAGAGAATAATCATCATAGGATCATGGAATTGTGGAATCATAGAATCATAGAATCAGAGAGTCATAGAATCGTGGAACCATGGAATCATGGAATTGTAGAATCATGGAATCAGACAGTCATGGAATCATAGAATCAGAGATTCATGGAATCGTGGAATCATAGAATCGTGGAATCAGAGAGTCATAGAATCATGGAATCATGGAATTATGGAATCATAGAATCATAGAATCACAGAATCATGGAATCATAGAATCATGGAATCACAGAATGGTTTGGGTTGGAAGGATCCTCCAGAGCTCACTCAGTCCAACCCCTGCAGGCTGCAGGGACATCCTCCCCTGGAGCAGATTGCCCACAGCCCTGTCCAGCCTCACCTTGAATATCTCCAGGGATGGAGCCTCAACCACCTCCCTGGGCAACCTGCTGCAGTGTTCCAGCAGCCTCCTGCTGCAGAACTTCTTCCTCACATCCAATCTCAATCTGCTCTGCTCCAGTTTGATCAGAATCACGAATCATGAAATCACAGAATCACAGAATCCTTTCAGCTGGAAAAGATCTTCAAGCAGACTGAGACCAACCACTTACTCTGCTCCACCAAGTCCACCATGGAGTCATATCCCCAAGGATGACATCTCCACAGCTCTTAAACCCTTCCAGGGATGGTGACTCCACCACCTCCCTGGGCAGTCTGTTCCAGTGCCTGACAACACTTGCAGAGCAGTTCTGTTCCTAAATGCCAATGTGTCTGATGGGAAAAAGCCAGGGAGGAAAGGAGAGGGCTTGGGAGGCTGAGCTGCTGCTGGATGTGGCCCTCAGCAGGCACCCACCCAGCCCTGCAACCCTGGGATGGGCAGCAAAGTACCAAAGGCATCATCTGCCATGGTGATTCCATCATCCCTTTGGCAGGCAGCCAGAGAAAGTCACAGAGCCATTGAATCCTTAAGGTTGGAAGAGAGCTTTCAGATCATCCTGACCAGATCAACCCAGCACTTCCAGGGCACCACTAAACCAGGTCCCTCAGCACCACATCTACACAGCATTGAAACCTCTTCAGGGATGGGGACTCCACCACTGCCCAGAGCAGCCTGGCATAGGCCTGGACCATGCCTTCCATGAAGAAACTTGGGATGCTCCCCTGGGGATCCCCAGCCAAGAGCAAGGGCAGGGTCCTGCCCCTGGGGAGCAACAACCTCCTGCAGCAGCACAGGGCAGGGGAGAGCTGCTGGGAAGCAGCTGCAAGGAGAAGGAGCTGGGAGTGCCCCTGGGGGCCAAGAAGGTGCCCAGGAGCAGCAATGTGGCCTGGGGGCCAAGAAGGCCAAGGGTGTCCTGGGGGCATGGAGAAGAGTGTGGGCAGCAGGGCAAGGGAGGTTCTGCTGCCCCTCTGCTCTGCTCTGCTCTGCCCTGCCCTGCTGAGGCCACAGCTGCAGTCCTGGGGGCAGTTCTGTGCTCCCCAGTTGCAGAGGGACAGAGAAGTGCTGGAGAGAGTCCAGGGGAGGCTGGGAAGCTGCTGAGGGGCCTGGAGCAGTGTGTGAGGAGCANTGTGCACTGCTTTAAGAGTGGGCTTGGCTTGGCCCCTTCCCACCCCTACCACACTGGAATCGTGCAGAAGGGCTGGACAAGCCCAGCAAGAGCCTCCTCAGCTTTGTTCCCTTCCATCCACCGAGGGCAGAGTCCCACTCCCTACCCTGGACAGCGCCGCTGAGCATTCCAGCATGGAAACAGCATCGGCAGCTCCCTGACTCCCCCCCGGAGCACAGATGGGAGGGAGAGGGTAATCTTCTGGAAAAGCCTCTAATTGTCTGCCCACACTGATAATTTCAGTGAGCTCTCCCCCCCAGCCCCTCCCCACGTGTAATTACTCCTCTCCATCTGTCTATCAGCAGGTTTTTTACAGCTCCTTCTGGCAGCCCAGCTCTCTCCTCCCAGGCAGATGAGGACTTTGGGGTTTTGTGGTGAAGATTTAAGGATGCTTCTGACATCCATCCCCTAAAGAAGGCTCTAGGGAAAGCCAATCCCTCTCCCAGGGTGCAGGAGGAGTGGAGGGGGTGGGTGGTTTGTCTTCAGCTGTTTGCAGTTGGTTGAAGGGTTGGGGTTTGGGTTGATTTTATTTGCTGTTGGAAGCTCTCCCTCAATTCATTCCCAGGAAATTTGGCTGCTCTACAGCAGCTCCGTGCCACTGGCTGGGATAAAGCCCCCCCAGGGGGGTGCTGGGGCTTTATGGTGGGAGGTAGAGTCCAGGAGGGTGTTTCACAGATGCAGAGGGGTTGGGTTTGTGTTCCCCTCCTCTCTTGTAACCAGAGAGTGACAGAATGGGTTGGGTTGGAGCTGATGGTTGAAGGTCATCCAGTCCAACCCCTCTGCAGTCACCAGGGACATCTGCAACTACAGTGGGCTGCTCCTGTTGGCTTTTAAACACCTCCAGGGATGAGGACCCCACCACTGACCCTGGCCAGCCTGGGCAAAGCCTGAACAGTCCTCAAGGGGAAGAAATTGTTCCTCATGGCCAACCTGAACCTCCCCTGAGGCAGCTTGAGGTCATTTCCTCTTGTCCACCACTCCACCACTGCCCTGGGCAGCATGGGCCAACCAAGACAATCCTTCTGGGGAAGAAATTGCTCCTCATGGCCAACCTAAACCTTGTCTGCAGCAACTTGAGGCTGTTTCTTCTTGCCCTATCCCTTGTTCCTTGGGAGAAGAGTCCAACCCCCACCCTGGCTCCAGCCTCCTTGCAGGCAGTTGTAGAGAGCCAGAAGGACTCCCCTCAGCCTCCTCCTCTCCAGTTCCCTTCTCTCCCAAGCAAGATGCAAGGAACTGCTCTGAAAGTTGAAGGGCAGCTGAAAGAACCATCACAGAACATCCTTCAAACCTCTGCCCACAGTGCTGTGCCCTATCCCTTGGCTCTGAAGCTATTTCTTCTCCCCTGAAAACACCTCAGGAGCATCCCTGCCCCACTCTGCCCAACACTTCTCAAACAGAACCTCTGAACCACCAAGGCTTGAACCTCACAGGGGCAAGAAGATGCAGGAAAATCAAAGAATGGTCTGGGTTGGAAGGGATCTCCAAAGCTCATCCAACTCCCTCTGCAGGCAGCAGGGACATCCTCTACTGGATCAGGCTGCCCAGAGCCCTGTCCAGCCTCACCTTGAAGATCTCCAGGGGCAAGAAAATGCAGGAAAATCACAGAATGGTCTGGGTTGGAAGGGACCTCCAAAGCTCACCCAGTCCAACACCCCTGAAGGCAGCAATGACATTCTCCCCTGGAGCAGGTTGCCCACAACCTTGAATATCTCCAGGGATGGAGCCTCAACCACCTCCCTGGGCAACCTGCTGCAGTGTTCCAGCAGCCTCCTGGTGCAGAACTTCTCCCTCACCTCCAAACCATTCCTGCTCACTGCATTTCTTGAAGGCAAGACACAAGGAACTGCTCTGCAAGCTGAAAGGCAGCTGAAGGAACCATCAGATGAAGCTCCCTTGAACCTCTGCCCAGGGTGATGTCTGCTGTCCCCTGGCTCTGAAGCTATTTCTTCTCCCCTGAAAACACCTCAGGAGCATCCCTGCCCAACAGTTCTCAAGCAGAACGTCTGAACCACCAAGGCTTGAACNCCCTCACCTCCAAACCATTCCTGCTCACTGCATTTCTTGAAGGCAAGACACAAGGAACTGCTCTGCAAGCTGAAAGGCAGCTGAAGGAACCATCAGATGAACCTCTGCCCGGTGTGATGTCTGCTGCCCCATGGCTTTGCAGCCCTAAGCCATGCTCTCCACACCCCCACACGTCTCCCCAGACATTTATCCTCCCCTCTCCAGCCCCCTGGGTGGTTTTTTTATTCCTCCC
>VXBD01014919.1:0-49910 GCA_013399975.1 Indicator maculatus
TCCAACCTTCTTGATTCTATGACTCTATTCTCTTCTACCCACCATCCCAATCACTTGAAGTCCTCCATGCCTTTATGCAATGCCTCCTGGTTTTTGTGAAGTGTGCCCTGCTCTGGGTGAATTTACTTTGTCAGGGGTTTGGACTGGATGATCTCCAGGGGTCCCTTCTAACCCCTGTTATCCTGTGATTCTGTGCCTGGTACCATGAGCCCTGCTCCAAAGTAGGGAAAGCCTTTCTAGGGTGAAGGGAGGTGCCACTGTCACATCAGATGACATCTGTCAGCAGGATCATAGAGTGGGTGGGTGGGGACCTTTAAAGGTCCTCTAGTCCAAGACCCCTGCAGTCATCAGGAATATATGCAACTAGTGCAGGTTGCTCACAGCGGCAAACAACGTGACCTGGAATGGTTCCAGGGATGGAAAAGGCATTTCTGATCAGACATTGAAACAGGCTTTCCAGAGAGGTGGTGGAGTCACCATCTCTGGAGGTGTCCAAGAAACACGTGGATGTGGAACTTTGGGACATGGGTCAGTGGCCATGGTCATGATCTTAGAGGTCCTTTCCAAACAAAACAATGATATGATTCTATGATTCTATGAATAGATTACCTTCAATCCATGGAGATTTACATCTTGTTTTGTGAAAGTACCAAAAGGAGATCAAGAATCTTTTTTTTTTTCCCCAAAAGGAGAGATTGTGCTAATACCCTTCTTTGAAGTCAACCTTATTTCCTACCATCATCACTAAAAAGTCCTTGTTATGTCCTTGTAAACACAATACAAAGAAAGCAAGCAGTTTTGTAATTGCTCACTTCAGTGTGTGGTGATATTAAGAAAATTAGAAAATTAATTGCTTAGAAATGCAGGAGAAAAAGGTTTGCTGCAGACCTCACTCTTAATCCCAGATGCAGGGAATGAACTCTGCTGAGAATTTAGGAGACCTGAGTTTTATTCTCCAGTTTATCAGTTACGTTGGTATCAGGCTCTGCTTTATCAGCAGCTCTCAGTTCTTGAGAAATCATTTTGCTGTACTGTAAGATTTCTCGTTTATATACAGGGATAATGCCAGCAATCTCTTTTCAAAACAGGACTGTAGTGTATGGAAGGAAATTAGTAGATATTATGATTACACTGCAATATATAAATGGGTTCTTTTCTTTGTAGCACTGGGGATTATCAGAAGTGAACTGCTGGTTAATACTGTGGCTATGCAAAACTGACAAATTAGAGAAAAGACAGATTAGGCTAATCGCCTAGGCAATTCTGTTCCTTTTCTCCATAGCAAAAAGAGTATGATACCATCTAGTTTTAGCCTGAAACTGCTTTAATCAGAACTTGTCAGGGAGCTGTCAAGACAATTCATTTGGGAAGGTACTTGTGACTCCCAAGACTCAGTTGACGTGCTGGACTGCGCTGGTTTTCTCATGGTTCTTTTTTATACCATCCAGGGATATATACTATCTATTTTACAATACGATTTCTTCATTTGAAGTGAATGCTAGGAGTTTAAAATGGAAAGTCATGGTTATTTATTAAATGCTTGTATCTGAGGAAAACAGTCCTAATTGCTTGGGTGTGAATTTTCTGTGCATAAGATATTCAATCCAAAGCCTTCCTATAAGATTCTGTGTCTACATATTGTACCTCGAGGCTGGTAAATTCTCTTTTCTTCCTTAGTGACTTCAAAAAACTGTATATCAAAAACAGCCCTTGGAATATGAACTACTGAAGCATTCTGAAAAAAGCAGTCAAGGAACTGTACTGAGCATGAGAACGTTCACCAGCACAGCTACAGCTTATGAAACAACTCCTGAACAGTAGGGCTAACCACTGGCACTGTGCGCTATAGTTTGTAACAAAGGGGGGAAATGGGATGTCAGAGTGAAATAATGTTTTGTAAAATTGTATTCCAGTTATTTAGCACATTAGCTTTCCTCTATAGTAATGCCTTAATGTGAAACTATTGATTTCACAGTGCATTCCTGTTCCTAATCTTCCCCCCACACAAAGCTGAATTCACATAACTGCAAAATACTATTCTGATTGGTCTCAGAACTAGAAATCAAACCATTAAA
This sequence comes from Indicator maculatus, assembly GCA_013399975.1. NCBI lineage: Eukaryota > Metazoa > Chordata > Aves > Piciformes > Indicatoridae > Indicator > Indicator maculatus. The sequence continues at coordinate 2,076 of VXBD01014919.1, forward strand.
GGTGAACATTGGAATCTGAAAAAATTTCATTGTTCATTGAAAATATCAAGACAAAAATGTTAATTTATTTTACTAATAGGTTTTTTTCCTATTTTAAAAATCGTTGATTTTTTTCCTTTGTTCCAGTTTCACAGTAAGCTCTGAAAAAAAATATTATTCCAGCTAATATTCCTTTAAAACATTATAGAAGGATCTGATAGAGTCCTACTTTTCAGGTGAAGAGTCCACCTTCAGTCACAGTGGGATTAAAATAGGATGGCAAATAAAGAGGAGAGGGAAAGTATCAGTGGTAATAGACTGGAAAAACACCGGCTAAAGAGTGTGTAAAAAGAGTGGGCAACCAGAGGACTGGAATTCATTTCCTGAAGAAGGGTCATATGAAGTATCTTTTAAAGCCTGCTGGATGTAGCTCAATTGCACACAGATCTTCCCTCCTACCAAACAGAGGTACCAATGAAGTTTCATTGAGGAAAGGTAAGGGGAAAAAAAAGGAAAAGAAGGCTGAAGTGAGCGAGAATGCGAGATAAGATAATAATGAGTATTAGTGGCTCTGGCAGTGAAAGAGCAGCAGAAAGAAAAACAGGTTCAAGTAGTAATATACAGGGCACTATCAGGCATGTGGCTACTATCAAAACGATGGAAAAAGACACTGAATGGGGACCAAGGCTGCAAAACCATCTCAGTATATGTCTGAGTACAGCCAAGCATAGGTGAAGATCTTTCAGCAAAAACAAAACCATTAGAAAGGTAATAAAATATATTAAGGCAGTGGAAAGAGTTCAGACGATGAGCAGATAGTAAGAAGGATGAAGAAAAGGGAAAAAAATGATCAGAAGAAGGCTAGAAGGATGTAAACATAAATGAAAGTGTCACGTATTGCTGGGGAGAAAGAGCAACTGACTGACAAATTTGAACTGCACACTTGGCATTCATCTCTGCTGCCAACTTGTGTAATTTCCTTGAAAGTTTTGTGGTATATACTGGTATTGGTTTTGTTATGGTTTTATCCTGGAAAGCCACAGTTTCTGGAGTAAAGGAATAAAGGAATCTACAGTGTTATTAAAAATTAAGTAAGCTAATGACTGAGATTAATTTCTGACTCTTAAAATTTCAGAAAAAAAACAACTTTAATGTATTTCTTCAGATCATCATGAAGCTTCAAGGATCAAAAATCCAAATACAAAGTACCAAGTATATTGCTGTGTGAGATCTCACAGACTTTTGGCACCTGATTCAAGATTTTTTAATCTAAGAATCTGAGAAATACAGAGATTTACTGTGACCCACATCTCAGTGGCAGATGTATTTCTGGTGTCCTGGGGAAAAAAATTAGAAATAGGATGTATTTCCTCCTTCAGTCATGTCAACATAAGCAAATGTCAGATAGTACCAGGAGGTAGCCAAACTTGTTCAGTAAACATGAACTCAATCCAGCATGAATAATTTCCTGCATTTTTAATTTTATTAGTTTTGAATGTTTTTATGGCGTACAATCATAATTTTGCCTTTAGATGGAACATTTATTATTAAACACAAATCCTTTCCGGCTTTTCTGAATCTTGTCTCCTCATCACTCATGCATCCAGCTGCTCTTCAGAGAAAATGTCTTGTCAAATGAAACACATACAATGTATAATTTCATTATTATTTCCTAATTTGCTTATGTTGTTTTCTGTTCATTTGGAAAACTGGGTTGGGGGAGTGGGAAAGAGACGACAAAGCCAAGGCAATTGATATGTCAGTCACAAGTTGATGAGCCAGGGAGATATTGATAATGAATAAATCCCCTCTTCTAAAGGGGAAAGGGAACAACAACAACAACAAAATAAACAAACAAAAAAATGAACCAACAAAGAAAAGCAAACAACCCACAACAAAATCCACAAACTAAAACAAAAAATAACAAACAAATAAAAACCTCCAAACATTAAACTACTAGCTCAGAGAATATAAATTTATAATGATATCTGATAGACTGCTGAACATTGTCCCCTGAGTCCACACCGAAGTCATTCAGCACAGGAGAGAATAAATTGTAGCCTTTTAGGGGACATTATTGCACATAGCAGAAAGGGCAGCCATAGTACAATGTGTTCTACTCTCTTGTTATTCACCATTTCTCTAAGAGGAAACACTACTTTCTCTATCATTCCCAACCAGATTATTCTAAACAACAGGGAGCCATGGGCAGGCAGTTGATGAGGAACTTCTGGATGAATGAATACCACCAGAACCATCTCATAATATCCTGAATCAGTGAAGGTGTTCAGTTCTACTGTACAGGCATGAACTACTGCAGTGGGACAATCTAACTTTGGTTAATGTTGGTATGACAACACAAAATTAGACTTTTAAGCTTCCTGTTCTATGCTCTCATTTCTTTCATGTGGACACGAAGCAGTAAGCATTTAGTGCCATGGTAGTTGAATCACATCTATAAAGGGAATTCAGAAATACCCTAGGAACATTTGGCAGCACAAAAGATAAATCTAGTCACACCCAAGCTATTCAGTTACACACAGAGTACCTTTCACCTCATTATATCTGAGCCATTAAGTCCTTCAGAAAAAAACCCAAGAAATATCCTCACACTAATTCAGATCCAACTAAACCATATTCAAGCTCATTAGCAGAGCCATTGAAAGCCCACATAGCCACACTAATAAATTCACTCTGTATCATGTTAATATAGAGTTAGAAAGCCATCATAATTCACAGCAATGTTTCAAAAAGCCAGACAGTAAATATGAGATTAAAACAACAATATCTAGAGTCAGTTATTTGTCTGGTAGTTGTAACAACATGTTCCAACTATCCTATTGTTAAAGATAGGAAAAGATGAAAGTTATTCATGAAATGTTTTCAAGTCATCAAGAAGAGTGTGGGACATGGGATACTCTTTTCCCGGGATTTTATACAAAAAATGACCTGTACATTTGGCTAAATTGACACTCCTATTCTCTCTGACTCAAGCAATTTTGTACTCTTATTCAGCTAGACAGTTACAGAAGTAAAGGTCATCTTACCATACCAACAGAGGATCCCAGAAAAGAAACGACATTAGAAGTTATGATCACATTTAGGAGCTCAGTGGAAATTTATTTGCAAAAGGGATTCTGCTATTTTCCTGGCAAAACACAGCTGTGAGATTCATCTGTATACTGTCCTTTCTTGAGAATTACAAGTGGGGCTTTCTACTTATTTCGAGGCTGTAAAATCTGTGCAAATTATAATGATAGGATCAAAGAGAGCTGGCTGGGATCCTATAGAGGTTAGCAGCTGCCCATCCTCTTTTTCTGTAAGAGCTTATGTGAGCTGAAGTGAAGAGGATCTTCAGCGACTCACTTCCATTTTCATTCATTGCTTTTGGCACAGAACACTTATGCTAGGCTGCAACTTACAAGTTCGACAGAAACTCTGTGTCTTACCACGCAAGCTAATTTTGTCTCTGGAAAGATGTGCTGGAATGACAAAGGCTCCAGGCACTGCTTAAAGTTGTGTTCGCCTGTATTTTGTAATTGACTGGTCAAACCAAACTCCAGCACACTTTTTCAGGCTCTTCTGTGACAAAATCTTTGTGCACTGGTGGAAAAAATGTGGTGCCAGCTAAGAATTGACAGTACTATTCTGTCAGAGATAACAGGACCAGGCTGTCACAGAAAACAGCCACTTGGAAAAGACCTCAGAGATAATCCAGTCCAACGCTCTACCCAGCACTGAAGAGTCAACACTAAACCATATCCCTAAGCACAGGTCCACACACTGCTTAGAATCATAGAATCACCTGGGTTGGAAGGGACCTCTAAAGGTCCAACATCACTGCAGTCAGCAGGAACATCTTCAACTAGATCAGGTCTCCCAGAACCTTGTCCAGGCTCATCTTGAATATCTCCAACGAAGGGGCCTCAACCACCTCTCTGGGCAACCTGTTTCTGTGTCCAGCCACCCTCATTGTAAAGAGCTTGTTCCCGACATCCAATCTAAATCTACTCTTCTCTAATTTCAAACCACTGCCCCTCGTCTTATCACTGCAGGTCTTCATAAATGGTTCCTCTCCAGTCTTCTTCCAGGCCCTCTTCAGGTGCTGAAATAAAAGCATCTACTGTGTTTGTCACCCTTTGCATCTGTAAATGCTACCTTCTGATCAGCAAAACTGCTGACAGCCAGTTGTTTTGAGAAGTTCGTGAACAGGGACAAGCTTTCTTTAACTAGTTATTTATTTGGTATTGGAAAAAGGTTTAGAAATATGGTATCAAATGATAAAAACCTATCCAATTGAAGACTTCTTCATACTGTACAGTAGATGTTAGTTATGTTTAGAATAATGTTTCCATTCCAGTTTTCATACCAAAGCTATATTATAGCAAACATAAGTGTTACTTTTATGAATTCTACAAATCTGCTTCACTTCAATCTGTACTTTTAAAAACACCTTCAGGGACAGTGACTCTACCACTGCCCTGGGCAGATCATTCCAATGTTTGATAACCCTCTCTGTGAAGAAATGTTTCCTAATATCCAACCTGAACCTCCCGTGGTGCAGTTTGACATCGTTTTCTCTAGTCCTGTCACTTGACACTGGGGAGAAGGTGGCCCTCTACTCACTCTAACCTCCCTTCAGTTAGTTGTAGAGAGCAATGAGGTCTCCCCTCAGCCTCCTCTTCTCCAGACTGAACAAGCCCAGCTCCTTCAGACACTCCTGGTGTCTGAAGACACCATGCGCTCTGGGCTCTTCACAAACTTCATTGTCCTTCTCTGAACACCTTCCAGCACCTCAATGCCCTTCTTGCAGTGAGGGGCCCAGAACTGAACACAGTACTCGGGGTGGAGCCTCACCAGAGTTGAGTACAGGGGGATGATCACTGACCTTTTCCTTCTGTCCACTATATTTCTAATACAAGCCAGGATGCCATTGACTTTCTTGGGCACCTGGGCACACTGCTGACTTACATTTAGTCACCTATCAAACAATACCCCCAGGTCCCTCTCCGAGTGGCAGCTTTCCAGCCACACATTACCAAGTCTACACCTTACGTGGGGTTGTAGTGACCCAGGCAGAGGACCTGGCACTTGGCCTTGTTGAAATTCATACCATTAGCCTTCGCCTATCAGTCTAAACCGTCCAGATCCCGTTGTAAAGCTTCCCTACCCTCTAGCAGATAAAGACAACCTTCCAGCTTGGTGTCATCTGCAAAATTACTGACTGTGCACTTCATCCCCTCATTCAGATCATTGATAAAGATATTAAAGAGGACAGGCCTCAGTACTGAACCCTGCCCAACACCACCAGTGACTGGGCATCAGCTAGATTTAATTCCATTCACCACCAATCTTTGGGCCCTGCAATCCATCCATTTTTTTAATCCAATGCAGAGTTCACCTATCCAAACCTTTTGCCATGAGTTTCTGAAGGAGAATGCAGTGGGAAACAGTGTCAAAGGCTTTACTAAAGTCCAGGCAGACAATGTCGCTCATCCACTAGGCAGGCCACCTTGTTCTGACTCTTCCAAGCAAAAGAAAGAGTCTTATCAAGTGAATCAGAGGTCTCACTACCCATAGAAACTGTCTCTATGCTGAAATATCACTCCGTATAAGAAAGTGTTTCAATATCAAAGACAGAATTTATTTAAAAATTTAATCACATATATGTAAGTATTCCCCCACCTCAGTGGTTGAACATGTTGTAGATAGCCTCAAGAGACTGGGAAGGGTTATTTACCAGACTCTTGAGCATCTCTCTCATCATGAAACTGAAAAAAATGAGTTGAATTTTCATTAGAAATGAAGGAAGAACTGAACTTGCCAGTTCTCAAAAAATGATTTAACAAAATATCACTTCACTAAAGATATAGCCAGAGTATACTTATATTTCTGAAAGAAACAGAAAAAGGTGGTTATTTGGAGAGATTTTTACCTTCAAAGCCAGGATGAAAAACAAGCAGGAAAACTGTAAGACTGAGGACCCAAACTTCTAGCCTTTTACCAAACACTGGAAATATCTTGTATTTTCTAAAACAGATACAGTACAATTATTTCCTTCCATTAAGCTTTTAGTTTACAGGTTAGAAGAGGGTAAAAAAAAAAATCCAGGAAAAATCTCTGAGAAATGTACACAGCAATGCACAGGATAAAGAGAAACAAGATGATTCAGCATGACTTTTGCAACGGCATTGGGGGAAAAAATGTTTCCACTGCAGAATGAGGGCACAAAATTACTAATAGTCAAAACCATTGTCTCTTGGACAGAAAAAAAAAAAAAAAGACACAACAGAGTAGATATGTAATAAAGGTATTTCCTAAAGTCGAGGTTTGATACTTCACTATTTTCTGAGTATTGCATATAAAGCAAAGGAAAAGTAAGGCTAGAAGGACTAGATAGGCTAGAAAGACAGGGAAATCTTGAATTTTGTAATACTCTACAAAGGTCCAGACATATTTACATATTTTAGTGATATCAAAATTAGATAAAAGCATTTCTCAGCAACCAGAGACATGCTGCTTCTTTCAAAGCTGATTCTGGACCAAAATCATGATGTGTGACAAGTGACAAATTTGTTACTAAAAGGGAAGGTAAAATCCATCCATTAAGAAAAAAAAGTTTTAATTTATAATGGCACCTGGAGGAAGAAAAGAATTCAGTGACAGATTCAAATAATAGCATGATATTGTCACCTAGAACAACCTTCCTTGGTGAAGGATCTTAAGGGAAGTGCCATGGATTTCTAGTATACAGAGTATATGAAAATGTAGTCTACTAGTTCCTTATGTGTTACAAATGAGATGCAGAAAACTGAAGAAGGCAGACATGAGTCCTCAGATAGGCTAATGTAATTACCAAAAAACTGAATGCAAGCAGTTTGGAATTCCAAGCTGTGCATTCCAATACTAAATCCATTGCAAAGAGGAAAGCATGAGCAGCGCTGGCTGGATTCTCTTCTTGCAGGTTCTAGCCATACACTTTGTAATTATGTATGTGGCCCTCCTAATGTTGCTTTTGGCTCACAGAAAGTACACTGTAGGTTTGCAAGTTACCCAGAAAGGAATTAAATCCTACTTTTAAGAAAGGTTACCTGTTAAATGAGTTGATTACTGTAAGACTGCTCAAATTTGGTGTCTACTTTTTATTCAACTATCATAAGTAAGTAGGACAAAAAAATAAAAAAAAAAAATTACCCTGAGAACTAATAAAAGGGAGCATGGAATAAAGTGAAAATCAAATACACAATGATATTGAGCCCATAGTTTTTTCCTGCTTGAATAATACAGATTTTTTGTCATATCATATAAGGAAAATCATTTCAAGATGAGAAGTAGTTAGAACTTACCAAATCATAGAATCATAGAATTATCCAAGTTGGAAAAGATCCCTGGTATCACCAAATCATTAATCATTGTTCCTACTCTACAAAGTTCACCCCTAAAGCATATCCCCAAGCACCACATCTAAACAAACAGGGATGGTGACCCAACCACCTCCATGGACAAACTATTCCAATGTCTGTCTACTCTTTCTGTGGAAACATTTTTCCTAATGTCTAGTCTAAATCTAACCTGTTGCAGTTTGAGGCCATTCCCTCTTGTTCTGTCACTAATTATCTATGAGAAGAGACCAGCACCAACCTCTCTAGAATGTCCTTTCAAGTAGTTGTAGAGAGAGAGATGAAGTCTCCCTTTAGCCTCTTCTTCTTCAAAGTAAACAGCCCCAGATCCTTCGGTAGTTCTTCATAAGATTTATTTTTCTGGCCCTTCACCAGCATCATTGTCATTCTCTGCGCTTGCTCCAGCACAAATGCTCATTGATATTTAGCAGCAAAAAGGAGGAGCTGAACATTGATCCATAATGTCAAGCAGCATCAAAATTGTGATTTGACCCCTCAAAGATGATTAAGAAAGTATAAAGCCAGGCTCTATCCCTCCTAGAAAGGACAGTAAAAAAATACTCTACAAAAAGTAATTGCATAGAAATGTAAGTTTCCAAATGACCTGTGCTAGATTCTATGGTCCTGCTGTGGCACGGGGCTTGGACTTGATAATCTTCAGAGGTCCCTTCCAACCCCTAACATCCTGTAATCCTGTGAACACAGCACTGCAGTCTAGAATACAGCAGTTCTGTGACTCTGTTTTCACATATATATTTTTATCAATAATGGTATTCAATTCAGTATTTCTAATAGCCAGTGTAATCCTTCAGAGGAGATTTAAACATGGCCCTCCTTAACCACAAATATGGACTGGGAGAGTTCTTTACATCTACAATCAAGAATGAACAAAATTTGTTGCCATCAGTAAAGTGTTTTTCCTTCTTTTCTCAATAAATGATCATATCAGAAGTACTGAAGTGTATGAGTGAAGGCTAAAGAAGAATTTTACTTTCTTATGAAGTCCTGTAAAGCTGACCTCTACTACCAGAAATACTGACACTAGGTACCCACTGCAGTGGCCTGGGTTGGTAGGAGTTCTAAACTTGCCTCTGCACCACTTGATACACGGTTGCTGGGCTCTGAGTTCCCTTCTCTCAGCATCAGTTGAGACCCTTTCTAGGAAAGAGGCAAAATGAGAATGATCTAACAAGAGTTGTCTTTTTCCTTATAGCCTTCTTGGAAGATGACTTTGTTTCTACAGTCTCTGGACACATGGCCCTGGTTTCCTCCTTATGCCTTTCCCAGCAGATCATAAAGATAAAAAAAAAAACCCTGAGTCCAAGTGTCTCAAGGTCTTTTTATTCACTTTAAGATTTAAGATTGCTTTCAGTAGAAGTATCAAGGAAGCAGTCCTTTCTTTGTTGTATGCACACTGTCTTTGCAGGTTTGTATTTGTACTATATACCCCCATGTTCAGTGTGGACACCTGGCTTGGGAAATACTTGCCCTACGGGTGCCCCAAATGATTATTTGGTGATTAAAAAGTACTGCATGCATGGACAAAGTGGAGATAGTTGTGACAATGGAGAAAATTTCTGAGCTGCTGCCTTTTACATAACTTGGAGAAGTTACTACCTAATGTACCTTATAAGCAGATCTAAATTAACTCATTTCAGCCAACAGAAACTACAGACAGAGCAAAATGATTCCTCACAGTTCATGTGTTTGTCTCTTCCACATTAACCTAACTATAAACCACAAGTCCAAGATGAATCTGGTCCTAAATTCATGTGGCTATGCTCCTAATGAAGATATGACTGACTCACAGTGATTAAATTTCAATGAAATATTGAAGAATGCTTAATTGATTTTAACACCTCAGTAATAGAAAAGAATTTATTCTGTCATGACTAAACTTCTTATCTATGTTTGAAAAAAATTACTTGTTTCTTAATGCCTGTGCTGGTAACTTTTTGCAGTGCAATAGAAAAGGAGAATAGATAGAAATGTTTTTGTTAGAACCAGTGCAATTTCTCACTCCACTGTTTAGATATATGGTGGCCTGCCACAGGTGTCATCTAGGAGTTTTTTTCTCCTGTGTGCTTTGGGTTTGTCTGCAGATACTGGCCCTGTTATTCTCTGAAGTCACAGAAATATGCACTCCATCGACATATTTCTGAATCCATAGCTATGTGGATTTTTTGTTCTTTTTTTTTTCTTTTTTTACCTTGCTGTGGAATGAATCACTGCACCCTCCCTGCATCACGAAGACAAATGTGATTACTGCTTCTTAACATATGGTACAGCCAAAAAAAGAGTTATCTTGTAGGAGTGTATCTGTATGGATCACTTATCACAGAGTCCCCAACAGAAGAGTTAGGAGATAGCGTTGCTTTTTCTTTCTCAATCTGCTCACATCCAGAATTTTTCTGTCTACTGCTTTTCAGCAAGTTCATGATTCCTCAAGAGAGGAAACCCACTCCCATTACAACTGGCCTTTAACATATTGCTCAGCAAACTTGTATTTGCTTTACTGCCAGAGACTAATTGTATAAGATGCAAAAGTAAAAGGAAAAGTTATCATCCTTTCTATATTCATCATTTCTGTGTGACATTATGTTACAATTTTTGTCTCTGAAGAGAGCAATCTGTAATCACATAAAAAGACAGAATATCAAGTTTACAGATTTCTATGTTTCTCTCAAAGAGAAGATGTTATCCTAATATTTTATTCCAAGGCAATCTTTTCAGACAAGTTTTTCTCGCTCAAGAACTTACAAACATCTTCAGAGAAAGACCCATGTGCTGAAAACAAATGGGCATTATTTCACAATACCCACTTTGAGGACTTCAGCATGCTTTAACCATTTACCTAAAGTATCTCATTAGAATAGATTATATAGGAAACTCTTTATAAAAAAACTCAAGAGACATCTACCCTGAGTTGAAGGAACACCTGACTATTCTTGGCTATAAGACAATCCTATGCAGGTGGAATTTGCTCCTCTGATGTTTCTGTGCCTTGGTTAAAATAGACTTAAGTCTTGGCAGAGCAATGGCTTCTGTGATTGCCCACACTAAAGCTTCCTAAGGAACGACAAAAGTAGACCCAGCTAGGACACCTGACTGAAACACAAAGCCCTTATTTAAGCAAAAGTTGAAAGTTTGCTTATGGCATATGTCAGAACTGCACATTTCAAGGATGGGAGGAAGAAAATTTTACCATTGGTGCAGGATAAAGGGAAACTGGAGGTAGATGGGGCAGTATAAAATGATACAGCAAACATGCAGCTAATCGGTTGGTTCCATCCTGTTTTAAATCAGAGTGGTCTAACTGGGATGAGCATAGAGGGCCTTTTCTTGCTGGGATTTGTTCACCCAGCCACAAGCACACTGTGCCTTAACATTTCATTCAGTGAGTATCAGCAGAAGTGTTTTAAGGCTGTTCTTATGCTCACTAAACTTGGCCAAACCTACACCACTGTAGTAAATCTGTGATTATTTCTTATGAGTAAACTTATATTGCAACCTCTCAGCTGCAGCTCTGCCAGCATTGCAGTACTTGAGGCCTTGACACAGGTCTATCAATAACACCAGCAAAAGCAGCAGAAGAAGACATTGATAAATGAGTCTGGTGACCACTAATCATCCCAGAAAACAATAGACCCCAAAAGACCAAGAAAAGAACTAGATCAAAGCTAGAAAAAAAGATTAACAGCACAGAAGACAGGCTGGAAGGCAGACTGAAAGGCAGAGAGATGCGTTTTCAGTGTTCCAAATATCCTTGGACACAACTGTTCCAAGGGACTGGCCAGCAAAGAGCATCTCTACAGTCAAGCAAGAGGTAAGTATACATTTTCATATATTTCCTTCTCAGTTTCAGCCCAGTGCAAAGTATTATAACACCTTTTCTCAGTTTACTCACAAGTACAAGCATCTCTTGCTGAGATAAATTCCACTGAAAAGATTCTAGAGGAACAGGATAAGAGAGACATAATGGATCATAACTCCAGTGCTTACCCAGGGAAAAAACAGTGATAGAGAGAGATGCTGATCCTGCCATGTGGTTTCTGCACCTGTGGATATAGTTTAAGATTTGGTAGGATCTTTCCTACCAGAGTTCTAGACTAGGAGTCTGAAATGATCAATACCTATTGTTTATATCAGCCTTACTTTCAGGAAAGTAAGGAGAGGTTTGGTACTTGGAGACAAGCACTGACAGAAAGCTTGACATCCTTTTACCATGTCATTTAATATCTTTGTTGCCAAGGAAGATGAGGTCATGTGATATCTATTTTGGTACAGCCTAAGAAGATCAATTCAGCATACAACTTCTGTGACATAATTGACAGTTGAAGTAATAAGTATTTACAATCAAAAAAGTTAAGCTAGTTGAAATCTTAATGAATACAATTGTAGCATTACTGTACACAAGATGTTCAGTTTTGCTGAAACTGCTGACTTTACCAGCAGATTTTGATTGACTGTTTAACTGCTTTTACATTCCTCGCTTGCTAAGAGGCTGTTTTCTAAATATTAAGGGCAGTATGGGTAGTCATGACCATCTAGTCTGACTTTCTGGGCAGCAGAGCCCAGCACAGTCTGAGGACTTTATCCAGGGATTGTTACACTGAGCTCCAGTACAGTGGTTTACTGGACATACAGTCTTACAAATTCTACTGGTTCATAACATAAGGTTAAAATGTTACAGTTTGTTTCCACTTTGAATGTACATGTCTTCACTTCAGCCTGAGAAATATAGAGTGGTTTACATATCTGCATACAAAGACAAAACGACAAGCAAACACCAGACTTTGAGGCAGACTGGAGACAAAGTTGGCCTGAACTTTGAAAACTGTTGTGAATTGTCAAAGTTGTGGGGTTTGCCTTTGGAAGAGTTAGAGAGTGGTATGATCTTCTGTTATTAGGAGAAGAGTACAGGGGTTGAGGAGATTTGGAATATAGAGAATAATGTCATAGGTGATGGATAATCTACTGTTATCCCACATGACTGGCTCCTCAATAGCTCCTCATAAAATCATTGAGGGATAGGCTTAAGATGTCTGGTCACAGTCAAGAAAGCTGGTCACAGGTAATCTGCCCAAAGCCATGATAAACATGAAGCCAAGATAATATATAAGAAAAGATGTAGAATAACTGGTTGAAATTGAAGAGGCTGAAAAGACTCCATGGGAAAAAAAGGAAGACTAACATTTCATGTGTAAAACAGAAAAGAAGGCAGTCACAGATATTTAAAGCCACCTCTAGATCATCCAGAGAAAGATCATTTGCTTTGTATCCAGCCACTTTCCACTTGAAATGTGACTGTGAGTTGCTTTCATGTGTTACTATCACTACTAAAAGATTAATTAAAAAAATCAAAACATTTAGCAATTTTTTCTTATGTTCATAGGACCATGTGAACACAGAAGAATGTAAAACCTGTGTCCTTTCAGCTTCATATGCTAGCAACAGTTTCTAAAGTACTACTCAGTTCTAAAATCATGAGACACTCTGGGGGAAAGCCAGTACCATTCAGCCCAAGGGTACTGTGCAGCAGATGTTTAATGCTTTCACAACAAGCCATTTTCAAAACCTCTGTTGAACTGATTAAACAAAGATGACCTTTATTCTTCACTGTTCTCCATTCAAAGTCAACAGCAGTTCTGTGATCTATTGACAATTGCACATGATGCCCACGGAGGATATCCCATTGCTGTCAATGCTTAATAGTTGCATATCATTCTCCTTAGGGCCATAACTCACTCAAAGCTTCAGCATTTGAGAATGATAGAACATCTCTGGAAAAGATAAATTAGTAAATCCTTCCAAGCCAATAAAAATTTCCCAGGTCTCTAGCAGTTTCTTCACAAGTCAGGCTACAGTTTTCAGATAAATATGTGCATATAATATATGAGGGAATAAAGCAGAACACCAATAGAATGAGTCAAAGAAAAAAGTTAAGGCCAGCTATTTTACTTTCTATAGTCTGTTCACTGTTCACTTTGCAGAGGAAAATGTCAGACAGTCAGACATCACTTGCTGTCCACAGCATCTTCTGTAGCAGTTATATCATTTGCAGTTGTGTTGGGAAGTGCATTCTGAAGCACAAAACTCATCTCAGAAAGAGATGTATAATGATATCACGATCCAGCCTTCAAAAGGACTGCCTGTGGGAGTAGTGTCTCTGTCATGCCTTTCAGGGATGTATCTCCTGATTTTAGCCATCAGAAATTTTTATTTCTGATGCTATTTATTTAATTAGTGCAACAGAGGTTTTGAAAATGGCCTGTTGTGAAATCAGAATTTTTTTTTCTGATAGCTTTGCAGAACAAATCGATGTATCGGAGAGAGATGGACTATGTTTAGGCTAGTGTTTCATACACATGTTCAGCTCCACCTTCCTACCTGGCCAAAGCTTAAAATCTACCACAGCAGAAAGAGAGATTCTTGTCCTCATCCTGGTAACATGGAGGAAATATCATGCATTATATTATTAGATTAATTAGATTATTAGCTAAGGTGATGCATTGTGATTATGATATCTCATGTTATATTAAATTTTTATCTCTATATCTCAGCCCTGAGTTGTGTGTGCTACTCTGACCCCCACTTTTGTGTTGGGGGAGCTGGCAGGTTAGCCCTTGTGCTAAACCATTACAATGCTACAGCTGGTAAGAGGGCAAAGGCCATCCCTCCTTGAGCTGCCCCTGCACTCACTGTCTAAACTAGATACTGGAGCTAGGTGGTACTGACACCCGTCCTGGGGAGCCAGGAAATTCCAGGGAATGTAAAGGGAGAAGGAAAGGTAAAGAATTATTTTTCTTTAAATTGATCCCTCTACCTTCTTGTACCTTTTTTTAAGTGTTCAGATATATTTTTGTATTTGTCTTCCATCTTCATTCCTTTGCCTTTAGCTAAATGTTATGCAGTTCTCTGTATTTTTGAACTGTCATTAAAACACCATGTAAAAGACAGCACTATGATAAACAACACTGTGTGTCACGTGGTAAACTGTGCTGTCACTCCAAGGGAAAAAGAGAAAACATAATGCATTCAAAATTGAGAAAAACATCTGAAAATATAGGATGGGTTTATTGTTTCACCTAAGTGCAAATTTTAATGGGGATGCTGCAGCTAGGATGAGACAAGTCTGCTATCTGTTGCTAGCATTGGAGAGTGATGTGGTGGCTCCAGAACACGAACTTCATCTAGAGGTTTTTTGCTCCTGTAGCTGTGGCTGTGTAAGGTAGAAAAAAAATGGTATTCTGGTGGCAAAACTGTTTCAAAAGAAACACATTTTTCGTGTTAAAAGAGAGGCTTCTTCTAGATCCACTTTTTCTTGTCTCTTGTTAGGAAAATTGAAATGAAATCTATAGCTGTGAGAAGCCACAACACTCGTTTTCTCTCTAGAGCCTGTGAGGGGTGCTCTGCTTCCAGACATTGGTCTCCTTCGAGTTCTTTTTCCCCAGGTCCCCACACATAGCTGCCCCTTCTTCTTGTAAACCCTGATCATCTTTTCACCACTGCAAAGGCTGAAAAGAGGGACAGTATGCGGTACAAGGAAGACTTCTATGGTAAGGGGACAGAGAGAGCAAAATGGGTTTAGAGATTTTTGCTTCCAGAACAAGAATAACTCCCCAAGGGGAATGATATATGGTTGACATGGGGCTGTCATTCACAAATCTATAATATCCAGAGACAGATTGATGGCAACATTTCCACATTTCCAAATGAAATATTTTTGAAGTTTTCTTTGCATAAGCAAACAAGGCAATTGATACAGAGAATTTTCAGACTGATTCTTGACAGAAACAGATGTTGCAATATTGGAATTTCCCACGGGTCAGATATTCCAGGGTTTGTTCCATTTTAAACAGGGCTAGAAAACAAAACCGAGTTGATATATAGTTTGCTTCTTCATAGCCATTGCAGAGACTGGTGGTTGGATGGTGTGCTAAACAGATGTTGCACATTTCTGCAATGACAATGAGACTAACTAGGGGGAATCTTCTTTTTTTTTTTCTTTTTCTTAAAATACTTTTAAAATCACTTTTAAAATCTTCTCCTTATTCAATGTAAGGAGCAATCAACTACTTTGCAGTTCTGTCCCATTATACATCAGATTAAGATTTGTTTTGGGTAAACTGAGGCACTAGCTGAACGTTTCCCCAAGATAATATCTTTTGTTTGCAAACAAGAAAATGTGACCTGGTTTGAAAAGTAGCCTGCAGTTCTTCTGAGTATATGCCTGCCCCTCAACAGCAAGCTTAACCAGAGTCAAGTAGAAGAGAGGAAAATGACAAAAGACAGGTAACCACTTGCACATTATGTCCTCAGGGACTTTCTCTAAGTAGGAAGAAGGACTCTGCCTCTATGCGTTTTTGTGAACTCCCTTTGCTACTCTAAAAACATGGAACAAACGTTACAATTCTACATTGCAGCAACATTAACCTTAGCACAACATAGTAGCGCTAATCAGGACAAGGAGCACATTTCTTGCCTGTTTCTCTCTGCTACTCCTTGTGTTCTTTGGGTTTTTCAAGAAAGACCAGACAGTTTTTATTCCATTCACCTGAATCATCTAGTTCAGCACCTCAGTGATCACCTTTGCCTGTAGTACAGCTGACAACAGTAGTAAGATTTATATACTGACAAACTAAGTCTACTGAGATGGAATTTTTTTATTATTATTTATTTATTTGGAGATGCGAAAGCCTAATTCAAGAAGCTTTACCCTTATGAGGTGAAATGGTTTCTTTAAAGGTATTAATATGAAGGTTAAAATCACTTTTTCTGGAGTAAAGCTGTATCATTATTTTCAAGTCTAAAGACAAAGAATCAACTAAATTGAGTGCTACTCCTTTTACTCCACTTGGATAACATGCATGTTCATAAACCCCACTGAAACTGGTTATAAACACCTGTGCTACCATATAAATGAAATACAAAGAAACTTCTAGAGGAAACCCAAATGGAAGCTGTTTATGAACAATTAAGCAAAAGTCTTTACTCTGAAAAATACTCCAGCTCTGGTATAATTAGCTAATTAAACCACAGACAATATAATTATCTATCATGAGAGAGCCTAGATGGGGAAAGCAAAATGAAAAGGTGAAACAAACAACAATATTATGTTTTACTGGGGAAAAACAAGCCAAACCCCAAACCAAGCAAAAAACAAAGAAAAAAAGAAAGGAAAGAGAAAAAAAGAAAAAAACGCAACCAACCAAACCAAAACCAAACAGCCAGCTAAAATCTTCAATGCTTTCATTAGCTGCATTCATATAGCACAAGCTTTCACCACTTCTTCATTCTGCTCTAACCTGGTGTGCAAAGGTGCAGTACTGAGCCCTGAAATGAAACTGTTGCAGAACTCCAGGCTTTTGTTAATGCTCTTCTTAGGTGCAAATTCTGCTGCCAATGTTTATTTCACCCTTTTCCCTTGCAAACAGTCCTTCACCTCATACAAGGCATTTGTGTTCCCATGGAAAGAAAACAGAATTTGAACTACTAGCTATACATATAGCTTTGTGCCCTCAATGTCACTCATCTCTCTGAGCAAATCATAAATGCTAAGTGTTGATTAGAGATACTTCTGCACTGATTTTTCTAGCAGAGAGATTACAACATTGCTAGTGCCACTGAGGGTGCAGAAGGGTCATCTGACAGTGCCTAGAGAAATTGGGGCTGTTGATGCCCTGTTTTAAGCCGGCAGCCTGTGACAGCTGCACTCTCCATCCTGTGAGGGCCTTGACAGGAGAAGTCAGTTTCTGAAGGTGATCATTCCTCTTTCTATCTACTCAGAGAGCAAGGCACTGTCACATGATTCAGTGAAACAGCAACTGGGGAAGGCTGTGAAGTTCAAGGAGTGGAGGAGAGAAGTGGGGGTCCTCTGGGGTCTATTGCCTATTCATCATGTGTGAACATCTGGCTCCCTTTTAGGGATGAAAGGAAGGAGGCACAGAAACACACGACAGCTTCAAACCAATGACTTTTCTGTCCCCTCTGCTCTCCAAGTTCCCAACCTTGGCAGCATTATCAAATTCCTCCCCATGGCACTGCCAGCCACAAATCTCAGCATTCAACAGAGAGAAGAGCAGGTAGCAGGCTAGTAACCTATCCCTGCCTCAGAGTAACCAAGATGAAATTCTGTCTCTATGCACTCAAATTAGCAAGATTCAGGTTCACTTGGATGCTGCCATCCTCTCTCTGCAGTATATACAATATGTGGGAAGGCTCAGTGATCACTGCTGTGTATCTTTCTCATTCTGCGGCAGCCTTCTGGAGAAGAGTCACAGGCATACCCCACCCTCCCAGCACCAGCAGAAGGACTGATTCATCAAGCCTGACTTTCTGAGGCAATCTGCCAGACAACAGAGATGCTGGTAGGGTGCCTTGATGCTGTCAGCTGCCCATATGTCTACTGGACAGCTACTGCCTGTGCAGTCCCCAGTATGAGAAAAATTCAGAGCACAGTTTGGGATATCTACATTAAGAATCAATTCTACCATCCAAGCTGACAGAATAAGCAAATAGATAATAATAATAAAAAAAAAAAAGTGTTGGGTTGAGCAAACAGCTCTTTTATTTTCCTGTCAAAATGAAGTAAATTATGAGGTAATAAATTTATTACCTCATAAAATTTAAACCTAGGCAAATTCAAAGTGATGCAAGGGGAAAGGGAGGTCAAATTTAGTACAAATTCACAACTAGAGCTGGCTGTCTCAAACTATTCATTTCTGCAAATAACTAATCTCTAAACCAGGTTCAGCTGAACAAAGGGGATTATGGTATAACTTTACCTTGCTGTCTAAAGGGAATTTTAAGCCACCCTAAAGCATGGCTGTAGCCTCTAGTAGATGAGTTCTCTCACACGAGGATGTCAGGCTCTCTGTTGCTGTAATTTTGCTTCTGCTCTACAGTGTACTCTGCCAACAGCTGAAGCCAATTCCCATTTCTTTTCTGGGCAGCATCACTTTGTGAGATTCTTGTCAAATGCTCTGGGACCTAATGCAATCATGTTGTGACTCTGAGAACTCAGCACAAATGTGGCAATAGAGCAAATAAGCCTACTGGCTGGGCTGCTCTTTCTCCCATGTGAAAATCAGAACATTTGATTTTAAGCACAGAAATTTCTCAATGACATTATAGTTTCAAGGTTTCTTTGGTTGCAATACAAGCCTGTTACCTCCAGAAAGGAGTCAAATACCTTTGTGCTTGGCCCTATTACAGATTATTACAGATTACTACCCTCATATTATACTGTAAAACAAGATACATTTGGGGGAAAAGGGTGACATAACAAAGAAATAACTGATATTACGTTTTCAAAGACATCCATTACCTTACAATTTCTTTCTTTACATTAAAAATACATTTCTTCTGTGGCCTTTTAAGAACAAAGAAAGGATAAATGAATTCCTTGCAGTACAAGCCTTCACTGAAAAGCTGAAACACTCAAAAAATTATGTGGTGTATGAATCTGATTTATGCCTCAAATTTTAAGTTTCTCAGCTGATCTGAAATCCTACTTTTTAGAGGATTCACACAGACTACTCACCATCAACATCTCAATTAAACCCTCAAAAGAGATTTACATGAGAAACAAATGTTGCGTTCACCTTGTATTAGATCACCTGAAAAGAAATAATTTTTGTTCAATCTGAGTGAATACATTTTGCTTAGAAAACCTGCCTGTTGCAGATAAATCTAAAAATAACCAGGCTTGTAAGAGCTAAAGTTGATGAACACTTTGTAATATAATTAATTCTTGTCTTTTCTTTCCTCTCATTTTTTTCCTTTTTTTTTTTTTTTCCCCATAGTGCTGTGTCTTATTCAGTTCCACATTTTTCAAATGATGAGTCTCAAGTCGATTCTCTAGGGAAACAAGCTGTCTCATTGCTATCATGTGTCAGGGTTAACCAGTGCAATCATTGTACAACAATGTACAGTTTTTCTGAAAATGTCCTGAGCATATAAGCAGAAAGCCTGATATGAAAGAGAGAGGGTGTAATAGGTAATTTAGAACAAGCAACTAGATAATGGATAGTGAATAAGGCACTAGGTTTTGGCTATATTTGTAACTTTGAGGCTGTTCTCCCCATGCCATCTTCCTTGCCTTGTCTCCTGTTTTTGGTAGATCAAATAGTCCTACATAAAAAAATTAAACATAATTTGTTGCACAACCCCCAGAACAAAGCCTTCAGTCAAAACTCAATCACAACTGCAGAGACAGAGAATATCAGGAATCTGCTACAGCAGGAAGAAGTGGCCTCCTCCAAATCACTCCTACCAAAAATTTAAAACCAAAACCATCTTCAGAATGGGTAGAAAGGTCTCCTGTGGCTTCAGAGGGGATATGTACAGGCTAGGGTGTCAGATGGCTGGGGTGGCAGCAGCTGTCAAGGCACCCTATTTCAGCTACCCACAGCCTAGAGCCTGAGTGTGAGCAAGTGGGAGCTAAGTTAGGCAGAATGATTTCAAACTGGCAAGGCAAATTTTAGGAACTCAGTATGCGTAAGGAACAGCATATGCTTTTAAACTTTTATTTTTTATTTATATTTTTCTTGCAAAACACCTATGGATAAAAATAAATCACTGTCTTCTTCAAGTAGGTAGTTTTCACCCACTACTTTTACTATGGGGTCACCAGTCTTGAAGCAGATTTTGTAGTAGTCTGGAAACTGCCTGCATCACTGGTATTCCAGTTAAGATGGAGAGTGATATGAGGGGAGGGAAAATGTTCTTAGATAAAGATTACAAAAGGCTAGGGGTAGTTGATATACACTGTGGTCACTGATACTTATTCCATGTCTCCTTAAAGGACGCAGATGTCAAGAGCTGTGACCCAAAATGAGGACAGGATTAGAATGGATATCTGACACCACCTGGAACTTAACAGATCAGCACTGGAGAGAGAAGGAGTATTGGGAACCAGCTTCAGGGCATTACCTGAGGAAGTGAAAATAAGCCACACGTGGAAGATCTCAGGTGCTTAAAAGTGCATTACATATACAAACTATGGAGGAAACCAAGCCTCATTGTTTTCACAATTCGTTTAAGGAGATGACATACCTCTGTTATGTAGGTACATGATGTCAGTGAAGCTCTAATCTAAATTTGATAATACTGAAGATGCCTTTCTCAAGACAAACATTTTTAACCTATATTTAACATCAGTAACAACACAAAAAAAATGCTGCTTTTTCTTCCCAAATCATAACATTATGAGAGGAAATTATCAGATTTTAAATGCTAGGAAGAATTTTACTGGGAACATTATGAAAGCTAAATCAGGAGTCCTTCCACCTGTGATTCCCTAGCCATGTTGTTTCTTCTGCTGGCTTACTGAATTACCTTGAGCAAACTATTTACCCTCCTTTTTCCTCCATCTACCTCTCCAGAAAATAATGAAAATCACTAACACAAAATCTTCAGGTTGAACTAAAGACCACCAGAGTCAGTAGTGGCTACTTATTTCTGAGGGATTTGAGTCAAGCCTTCAGTCAAGCATTTGGTCAGTTAATATTTTTAACTATCAGTGTTAACTATTGCTGCTTTGCAGGACTACAAACATGACATGAGAGTAGTCAGTAAGTGGTACCAGCTTTCTTTGCATGGAGCAGCACATGAACTGATGTAGATCTATCCTAGATTTGAAATAGGAAAGGTAGCACTAATGGTATAGCTGTGTGCTGGCTTCTTAATACTCAGGAATGGTCTGAATCTGAATATGCTGAAACTTTTCATTTAAAGATCAAATTGTTGTCTTACCTGAAGCTTATCAAAGTTTTATGTTGGTAGCTCAACTTGGCATTGGATGTTTAGCTCATTATTGCAATGACAGGTGGAAACAGCTCCTGGCATTTGGGTTGCAAGCAGCTGAGACAGGGGATGTGGCAGATGTTATAGCTAATCATTTGCTCTTCCCAAGTTCCCCTCAAATAAAAATGTTGAACCTTTGATAAGCTAAATAAATAATTATCAACCAAGATAAAATGGGTGTACTGCTGTCTTATGCTGAAAATTCATTCTGATTTCCTTTCCACCCTATGCAATAGCCCTGGCTGTGGCAGGGTTGCCTCTCAGCACCAGGAGATGAGAATCATCTCTCTGCCTTTGTATTCAGCTCCTGAAGCTGAGCTCAGGAGTAAAGCTGTAGCATATGACTTCTTCACACAACTCACTAAATGTTATTTGACAGTTTTTAAACTCTGAAGGAAATTAAAATGCCTTGAAGCTGGTGAAAGATGATGTTTTGCCCTTATCTTCCTGCCCTTCTCTGTTCTGCTGAGGCACTGCAGAATGGGCAGCAGTAACAAAAATGCCCTCTCACATGCCCTTACATACGCCTCATGTAGGGAAAAGTGGCCATTTTGAATTTTGGTTTTCTGTGGTGGTTACCAAGCAAGATGTCCTGACTTCTGTTGAGAAAGAGGTAATTTTCTTCCTAGTAGCTGGTTCAGTAGTATGTTTTGGATTTATCATGAGAATATCATGAATAACATGTTGAGAGTTTAGTTGTTGCTAAGTAGCGATTATACTAAATTAAGGATTATCCAGTTTCCCAATCTCTGCCAGTGAGGAGGTGCACAAGAAGCTGAGAGGGAGCATGACCAGGACAGCTGACCTGAACTCACCAAACATATTCTATAGTACTCCATACCATAATATGTCATGCTCAGCATATAAACTGGGGACATATAGCTGACAGGGGTGGATTGCTGCTCAGGCATCGGTCAAGAGGGGTGAGCAATTACCTTATGCGTCACTTGTCTTTTCATGGAGTTTATTTCTCTCTCTTTTTGTTATGTTTCTTTCCATTACATCATTATTATTAATTATTATATCTTTTATTATAATTGTTATTATTATTTTATTTTAGTTCTGAAACGGTTCTTATTTCAATCCACAAGTTTTAATTTTATTTTTCCCCCAATTCTCTCCTAGATGGGGCAGAGTGAGTGACCATGAGGTGCTCAGTTACTGCCTGGGGTTAAACCACAACACAAAAAAAATACTGGTCTGGGTAGTTTTTTGCATGGCCTGCCTCTGCTTATCATAAACTACACTGGCTCTGACTAATTGATTTCTCATCAGTTTCTGTACAAGCACTAAGGGAATGATTGTTTGCCACAACCATCTAGGATTACTTTAGTGACAATACTAAGATGTACATCTACATTTATTTAATTCTTGCTTAGTTTTGTATTTTAATTTTATTTATATTTATTTCATATATTTATGTTTTTCACTTAATTTTCTGTGAATGGATGTAATTTTTTAAAATTTTCACTACATTTTGTTTCTTATTCCTTTGATTTCTTGTATTGCAAGGGGAGGGGGGGGAAAAAAAACAAACACAAGCAAACAAACAGAAAACCACCCTAAACCTTGGAAAACAACCCAGAATCTTGTCTCTGTGAAGTGACTTCTTCATTATGTCTAGTGCCTTTCAGTAAGCCTGCACTTGCTCAAAGTCCTCTAGAAGTCATTCAACACTACTGCTGCAATTCACTCTCAAATGACTTGAAATACCAAATATCCATGTCAAACATCCCCCTGTTCTGTTCATATGAATTTTGTTTCCCTTTGGAACTATGACTTCACATTTTTATTCTTATAAAGCTGCTGTCTCAACCTGTCAAATATACATTAATACATGATGACTATTGTCTTCATGCAATATCCTTTCTCCTAATGCTCATCTTATTCAATGTTTAATTATAGAAATGCTTTGAGCAAATTCAAGGTTTGTATCCTGAATGAAATACAACTGGAATAGCTCAGCTCGTGCAGAGGCTGAGGAGGGGTTCTTGCACCAGGTGTGAGCCATGGAGGAAGGTCAATGCCTAATGAGACTGGAAATGGGTGAAATTTAAAAAAAAGTATAAGAGTGGCAAGTATTAGTTTGTATGAACCCACAATCCAAGTCACAGGGAAGGACAGATGTTCAGGCCTTTCAGAATAAATTAATCCTCTGTCTTTTCTAAACTTACCAGAACTATGTATTTCTGACTTTTCTCTGAGAAAATAATGTAATCATGCTTTGTTACAGCAGCAGGCTGCTGAGATTATTAGCCCTAACTGCAACAGAGTGGGGCTCCCTCTGTTTTCAGTTTTTAGGTGGTAGACCTTTATGCAATAGGCTTTCATTGCAAGAAGCACTACCAATCCAGACAGTGTCATCCTCACTGATGCATGACCTGATATTCACTACGGTACTGCTGTTTAAAATAACATCCTTACACAGCTTAGATATTTCTGAAGTTTGCAGCATCTTAGTCATAAAATATTTTCTTATTGCCATATAATTGACTGGAAGTGTGGATGGTTGTATTTATCACCCTATGCTGTGGGACATTCAAACTCAGTTTTGTCCTACCTAGGTTAAAGCATCCATAAGGGCTAACATGAAGTTATCTTTTGGTCATAAAATGGGGTTACACTACCACCTTACTGCTAAATAGCAGCTAATATTTAACTGAGAGGTGACAGGATAGCAGTAGTTGGTGGAGGGATCTCTGTTCAGATGGTCTGCAAAGCACTTGCAGTCTAAACAGCCATGTAAATGTAAATCACTATTATATTGTTTAAGTAATCAAATCTACAACACCATTGTTTAAATAGACTGGAGATATGGAGCCATTTATTCATATTTTAATGCTCAGACTTTCTACTATATAAAATATATATGGGAAAAAAAAGCTTTCAGAAATATATAAAATACTTTCTTCTCTCTTCCCCCCCCCCCCGCTGAATTTATAAGCTAGGGGTTCTATAGTGCTACAGTAATTCTTAATATGTGCAGTTGTTTTTATCACTCTTAGTATGAAATACCACAAAATAAAACAGAGCTCATAAATCTAATAGCAGTGTCACATTTCAGATGCACATTTTTAAGCAGCTGCACCATTGCTTTAATGCAAAACACAGCCAGCAGGCTCAGTATGACCTAGGAAGTTCTAGAAAATTTGCAGATTTATTCATCTTTAAAATAGCGGTGAATTTATATATTACACCGATGCCTGATGGCCAAAATTGAGCTTTGGTCCCACAGCATGTAGGGTGCTCTGCACATTGAAAAAACACAATCTCTATCCCCAGATGCCTCACTTAAATTCAAATGCTGCAGTTACATAATGCTCAGTCTTAATCATTCATTATTATCCCTGTTGCTACAGACCACAGAATGACTGCAAAGCAGCAGTCTCCCTGTTCATTTGTGTGGGCTCTTGGTTCCATGGTATTTTCTAATATGTTTATCCCTGAGAGGCAAGGCAGTGTTGTCACCCTAGATTACATACAATAAACTGAGACCCAAAGATACTACTTTCTAAATTGTTATATATCAGTTTAATCCCTTATTCAAATGAATCAAGCATGCCAGGGCCTAAAGTGCACTGTCATAAACCTTATGCTCTTACAGGCCTAAACCACTCTTGAGAGGAGAATCTAGACTGTTAAAAATATACTATGAACTTTCTCAAGAGAAGGTAGGATTTTTGTATTAGAGAAGGTCTCCTAGTGTTTGCTCCTTTAATCTTGAGTTCAAGGTCAGATATTGCATATTGTAGATATGTAGATATTGTAGACCTGAAGTTTTCTTCCATCTCTTTTTGTGTTGGACTTTGTTTTCTTTTCCTACATGATTTTCCTTCAGATAAGAAGGGATTTTTAGTTGTGAATTTTGCAATAAACTTCTGGCCTTAGCTAAAAGTGATGGGTGCAACACACATTTAGTGTCACTGGTGTGTGCACATCTTGGCATCTGGGTTACCAAAACCAGTGCAAGATCAAGTCAGAGAGAGAGATCTTTGAGAACACACATACATCAGGTAAGCAGTGGTGATCATCTGTGTGTGTGACACGGCTGCAGCAGAGGCCCATGATACAACAAGGTATATTCTTTAATATAAGCACAGGTCAAGGCAGAGAAAAGAAGTTCTAAGATACTACTAAGAGTTAAATGAATGATCCATTAAAGAGGAAACATTTCTTTCTGCCAAGGATGTATAAAAGATAACATAGCATCTCATCTCTGAGTAGCCATTGTTAGGGGCAATCATTGTCTTTGCAAGCTGACATTGCCCAAGATGCCCCTTTTAGACATTTGCACAAGCTACCATTCTCCCCCTCCAACTTGTCATTCGCACTCTGGGAAGCTGTGTGGAACACAGTGTTGATCCCGGATTGTGCTCCTTAGGTCATGCATCCTGAATCCACTGAAAGAGATAAAAACCTGCTGCTAGCTTCAGCAATGGCCCTGACATGGCAAACAGAAGTGAAGTGACCTTCAGTGACCTGATGGGAGAAATGGAAAAACACTGCTAAATCTCCTGCTAAATCCTCATTGCAATGGCACTGATGTACCCAGAGTATACTACAACACTGTTTCAATTCAGTGAAACCAGAGGCCCATCGAGCTACACCTGTCACTATCTCCCACACCTCTGAATTTTCACAGGGCCTCTGCACCCTGTTATGGTCCCCTTTACACCATCTGTAGCTTCTGCAAGTGGAAGATCACAGATGGGATGGAAATGGGAATGGAACTGGTGTTCTGGATAATGATCAGGAGAGATGTTCATATCAATGGGGAGGGAAGAATTTCCACTTTCACTCTTTCACTATGAGGACTACAATGTTCATGAAAAAGTCTTGGCAGAGAACGCAGAAAATTTTGTGTTTTGTGCATAGATTTCTTACTAATTGTCATGGCTGTGACCTAAAAGATATGCTTTACATGAGCTGTTTTTGTGAGGTGAGAGGCAACAAGTTTGGTGAAGGTGGAGTGGTGCCCCTCCAGTGGTGGCTCTCCTGCTCTGGCTCAGGACAAAGGGAATACAGAAAGGTCATGCCACAGTCGTGACAGCAAGGGGAGTAAGCCAAGCCCTGAGACCCCATTTCAGGAACCTTCCAGATCAAGATAGTGCCCATGGCCAGCAGGGAGGACCCCAAGAGACAGAAGACTATAAAAAGGGGCAAAGCTAACCAAGAAAAGTTGGCACCCCACCATCTTCGAACCATGGGTTGGAGACTATACTGCACGATGCTGGAGCCTGGAGTGGTAACATCTCTCATTTTTGTTTTCCTGTCCTTGGTGATGGATTCACTTTTGTTTGTCTGTCAAGGATCTCAGAACCCATCATGTCCCCATCTCCAAGCCCAGGGTTTGAGGCTCAGGTCGTACCACTAGTGAGGCAGGATTACTTCAAGTTAAGCAGCCAGTGTGCCTCATTCCTTGCAAGCAGACATATCTTAACATATATTAAGTGACCATCACTTTATTAGCTAAGCAGTATCACATACCATTTAACACATACAAAACATCTTAGAGAGCAGAGCACTGTAGAAATCTTTCTCCCTTAGGGTTTTCTACACACTCATCACAGTGAAATGCATCTGACCAATTAAAACAAAACAGCTTTAGTTAATTAACTCTAAGGGACTGAGTGGTTCCCTGATTGAAAGTCATAAAAGCTGGTTTTCATAATTTGAGTGCCACTGATTCACTCTCAGATGCTGGACAACTGACTTTATCATTCTAAGCTTTATTTTCCCCTGATGTAAAATGTAGGGAAATAAAATTTGTTTTCTTTGGTGAAGTGCTTTTGAGAGCTGTGAGTGAAAAGAGCTATGCATCATCAATGAATCCTCAGAAGGTCCCAATGGGAGATTTATGGAAATGGCACTGTCCTCACTTTGCTTCTGGAAAACTGAGCCACAACTAAATAAAGTAACAAAGGACAAAACCTCATTAAGAGGCAGCAGCAGAGACAGCACAAGAATTTGGGGTTGCCTGACACCTTGAGAGCCACTTGTTCCTCCAGATCAGGCTGGTAAGATGGCATCTTTCTGTAATTTCTGCCCACAGCATGTGATTCTCTACCCTCCAGCTACAGGATTGCATGACTTGACTTCTTCATTGTTTTATTTACTCTAGCCATCTTCTTCCACATCAAATCAAGGCACCAAACCAATTCCAACACCTGACAGCTTCTGCAAACTTCTCTTTCTGGTTGCAAGAATATTCCTGTTAACTGGGCCAAATTTACTCTACAGTGTGATATGACTATACACATTATTCAGAGTATTTTTCAGGCTCCATTGGGCCCAAGATCTTAAATACTGCTGAGTTTTTTTGCCAAAAGCTTTGCCTCAGGAAAACCTGACACTAGTGCATTTTCTTTCATTCTATTCCTATACTCTGTCATTGTTTAGTTTCATCTTGTCCTTTCGTTCTACTTAACTCCACATATTTGTAAGTCCCAAAACTAACATGCTAGTTCTACTGTACAATACCCAGAGCTAGGCAAATAATTTCTGCTTTCTCATTGATTTATTTCAACATATTTTTGTAAATGAAGAAGGAAAATGAACAGAACCAAATTTTCTCAGATTATTTCAACATTTGAATAAATATCCTTTAAAAAAATGCTTTTTACATTGCTGTCCAATATTCCTAATTTTGGCAAAGAGTCTGGAGCAGCTAAATAAATCACCTTACTATTTCTTTTCTACAACTAATTGAAATGAAAATATTGTTGGCACAAAATTTTGTCCATGTCAAGTAAACATTTGATTCTGAAAAATCTTTAATCTAGATTTCATTGTAGGACAAAGGTGAGTGAAAAATATCGCATTCACATCTACTACCTCTTGTTTTAACTTTGTCTGGGTAAATAAAAATATGCTATAGTAAAGCCCTGAAATTCTGATTTTTTCTGGTAGCACACATAATGCCAGAGAGATTTCACCTCAAGGCATCTGATATTGCTGTCTTTGTAACAGAAAGGCAGGAAAGGATGATTTTGAGGGTTTTGTCACTATCATGGACAGATCATTCTTCTAAGACAGAAAGAAAAGGTAGTAACACTGTTTCCCTGTACTGTTTCTCCCCATTTTAAATCCCTAAAATCTATTGCTTCTTCACTGTAAGAGCAACTCTTGCATTACATCCTTAAAAGCTGGAGGAGTTTTAGAACTGGAAGAGCATATTGAACATTCACGGCTTGCTTTTGAAATTCTCTCTATTGCTTCTTGCATTTAATATGATATAAAATATTAAGCTTTGCAAAGTTGTCAGCCATTAGAGTTGCATAAAACAGATGTTAGTGAAGTAAGAAACGAGCTATTTCTTATAGGTGAAAACTCTCTTGTTAACAACCCCAAATCTTGAATCACAGAGTAATTAGAGTCTGTATTATGGGTAGACAGCACAAACTTCCTCCCACATGGTTTCCTCTCTGAGCAGTATGTTTCAGTCCCACCTACAGGAGGTGGAAAGGGAAACTTCTGACTTCTAGTCTGTCAAGTATTTCCTTCTTTGTTAAGACTAGCAAGGAGGCTACCAAGAGTGGCACTGTTTTTCATTAAATTGAAAATTTTACTAAACTCAGTTGTTGTTAGAGAATCAATACTACAGCGATTTGTAACGTGTGACGTAAACAGAAAAGCAGTGAACAGACGGACGTGTAAACTGACGGACACAATGCATATTTATCAGACACCGCTAACGCTACCAGTGCAGTGCTCACTCAGTTCAAAGTTAAATTAGTCAAAAAAGAGTAAAACACTTTATATCCTGCTTTCCACCACCTGCCATCATCAGAAGACCAAGAAGCTATTGCATTTACCTGTAGATCAGGACTTCATCATCTGAGCAATTATACTGCAGCTGATACATTTTTACCCGAGGGGCTGACTTGCTCACCGTCCACTTGACCAAAGCTGAGGTAGTAGTCACATCTGACACCAAGACAGCCCTTTCTGGTGGGCCTTTTGTTTCCCCACGATTCGACTTGCTGGAGCTGGTGATGTCTGAAAGCCTGGATTTTGGTGGGGCTGCTCGGCCTGTGCCATTGCTGAGATGGGGGAGCTGAACAATTGAGAGCTCAATTGTTGCAGTGGACTCTCCAGCAGCATTGGCTGCTATGCATGTGAAAGTCCCATAATCCTTGGAGGTGGTGATGAGGATATCTAAGGTACCATTGTCATAGACAGCTGTTCTTGAAGAGTTCCCAATGAGCCGATCGTCAGGGGCCACCCAATGAATGATGGGGGTGGGATCCCCAATGGCTTTGCACTTCAGTGTGGCAGTTTGCCCTTCTAAAACCAGTAACTTGTGAGTGTGTTGTGTAATAAGAGGAGGCTCACAAACAAATTCTTCCTCCCGTACATACCAGAAGTACCTTCCCTTTAGACCTGGAGGAGAAGCACAAGTTTCCATATCATCATCTCTGTCAAGTCGCCTTAACCACAGTAGTTCACAGTTGCAGTGCAGTGGGTTGCCCCCAAAGCTGAGAGACAAAGGTGGAGAAAATGGGGTAACAGCTAATGGAATTATTTGAGATCTGGCAAATATAGGGTCAGGGGGGAGCTTCTGAAGTCTGTTGGATGTTAGATCCAATCTGGCCAATTTCTGAAGATCTGCAAACGTCCCCTCTGTAATATAATCTATCAGGTTATGATCTAAACTGAGCTGGTGCAAGTTTATCATCTTCCTTATAGATTCCCAGGGAATGCTTCGGAGGTTATTGTAAGAAAGATCTAAGTCTTCCAATGTCAGCAAAAAATCCTCAAAGGCTTCATCAGAGATGCTGCTTAGCTGGTTGTTGTTTAAAATCAAATGCTGAAGGTTAATTAAGCCTCTCAAAATATCCTCTCCAATGTCAGGCAGCCTGTTGCTGTCGAGATGTAAAGAACGAAGGCTCTCCAAGTCAGTGAAAGAGTAAGGCTGTATGTAACTGATGGTGTTTCTGGACAAAGTAAGGTCAACAAGTCCAGACATATTGGCAAAATCCAGTCGGCTGATATTAATAATAAAGTTGCCTCCAAGACGGAGTTCAACAGTTCTTCGATCTATGTCTAGTGGTACAAACAGGAGACCCTTAGAGGGACACAAAGTCCCCAGTGACTCAGACAGGTTCTGACAGACACAATATTTGGGACAAGCGTTGACCATGACAACCATTCCAAACACCAGGATGCTGCAGAGCAATTTTTCCATGGTAAATCAAGCTACAGTACCTGTAAGAAATGAAAAGAATTAAAGAGTTACAAGGAACATCAGTAGCAGCTTCAACATACCTCTCTTATGTTCTCCCTCCAAAGAGACTTAGCAGTGGCTCTTTTCTGGAGTCACACCTAAAGTGATCAGCACTCTGAGATGGTAAAGTTAAATGTTATAGCAACACGTTTCTCCACATAACACATTTATTTCTTTTAAAAAAAAAGAAGAAAAAAGAAAGAAAAAACCAGTTATTTGGTCATTCATGCTAATGCCTGGTAATAGATTTTGTGACAGTTAAAGTTTTACAGTTAAAGTTTTGTAATTTTTATTGGGTAGCTGACAGAGGACAAATCCTGCCTTCAGATTGCTTGGCTTACTTAATACCCTGAAAGATTTCTTTTGGAATACTGCCTACATCTTCGAGGGTAGAAGCTATCTTACAATAATTACATGCGGCTGCATAATAATGTGGAATTAGTCTTAGAGTAGAAAGAGCGGATTTTATGGATAAAAATAACTGAATATTTATCCTTCAGTAATGTGATTAGTAATGACCATGTAATTCTCTGGCCAGTCCTGGCACAAGCCAGTTCAGTTGCCCAGCCATAATAAAATTCATGACAGGCAGCACAGGAAGCAGAAATCACTTGCATAATCATCACCCGCACTCATCCTGTGGGAAGGATGGCCTTATCTAGCTCCAAAGAGAAGAGATGAATGGGAAATTTGTGCTACCTTAGACCCTGGGCAAGGTTTCTGACTTCCTCATGATCTCATGCAGAAAACTCTTCTCTTGTAGTGCCTGTGAAGCTCACACCTGACTCCACAATCCTCCCTTGCATCCTTCTCATTTCTCTTTGAAGAATGAAAGAAAGGTATTTACAGGGTGACTCACAGGGTCAATTTTGTCTGGGATAAGTTGCAGTCCTGCTTCACTTTGGGAAATATCTTCCATGGGTTTGCTAACACTCTTCCCACATGTCCAGGTCATAGGTGAATTTGTTTACTTTCTGCCCCTCCCTCACCCTGACTTTATCAAGGAGGTCTGAGAAACGGGCAGATCATTAATTTCCAACCCTTTCTCCCTCTGAGGAAAGGGGTAGATTGTGAAAGATCTGTATTTTTGTAACAAATCTTCCAGGCTTTTTTTTTTCTAAGATGGTGTGCTCTAGTCAGCACAAGATCCTCCCTTGTGGCAGTAGCTACAGGCACAATTCAAGCTATATTTTCCAATGTGGCCGTTTTACTTCTATTTAACCTGCATCACTCCACCATATAACCTTGCATCACTTTTTGGCACTTGTGTCATGACTGATCCTGAAACACAGTGAGAGATGAGACACTCTCATGCTTCATCAATTGCCTTTGCAGTGCCTAAGCAGTGCATGGCAGACAGTTGCTTGTGCTTAAGCTGGTTCCCTTCCCATTATACATGTGATGGGATAATATACAGAGTCTCATAATGAATCCATTAATTAATACTATAAGGCTGCTCAAATTTTAGCAAACATACAACACAGGAAACTCATTTCACAAAAAAAGGTCATCTTGCAATTATTTGCACTTCATCACACAGGTGAAATCACAGCTATGCAGATATTTTATAATAATTAAAATAAATTACAAAAGTCAATTATTAATCCCCCAGCAACACACACTAAACATAAACCAAAGTCTATCACATCAGTAAGTTTTTTAAAACTCTTTGAACAGGTCTTGCACCACCACCCCGTGAAAGGAATGAAAACAACGGCCTTGTGTTTGGGGCTCTGCCCAAAGGTGGCTGATTCCTCTCCTGGGCAGTGTGGTTTGGTTTTTCCTCTACAGAATATGTGAAATGACACAGAAAGAACAAGCTGTAGAAATGTAAAATATTATGAGTGCTGAACTATCTGTAGCATGTTTTTTATGGCAAGTCTTTCTGCATGGTATGTTGTTAGCCATTATATAATGCTTCTGTTGTTTCACAGGAGAGGTTCAGGCATCTCTGCTGAACTCTGCAAGCAAGATGAAAGCAAGATACTCTTATAAAGGATGATGTAAAAGAAGAGTAATCTTACCTTCAAAAGTAAAGAGAAGCCTACTAAATAAAATGTTTGGAGATTATCAAGTATGTAAAGCTGTGGCATACTTAGCAAAGAGCTATAAATATCCCTTACTTTATTATCAATTGGTAGTTTACTAACAGGCAGTTGGCTTTTGGAATCTTAATTATAATTGTGTTCTACAGCTTTAATTTAGTATATTACCCTACCACTTGAAATGATAAACAAAAAGCAGTTTAAAAAGGGAAGAAATAGATAGTTAATTAGTAATAATCCCTTTCACAGCTTCTCTCTCATCTACATTCCCACCCTCTGAATATCTATTCAGAAATGTGAATGCACTCTTACAAGAGCACTGTCTCCTTTAGTGTTCCAATTCTCTAACCGCATTTTTTCTGGATGCTGTTAAATATCACAGTGCTTTGGAGAGACAGTTGACTCTGAGTATCAGACTGAAAAGCAGTGGTTAAAAAAAAAAAAGGTGGAGGAACAGAAGTTAATTACAGAAAATAGGGACTGCAACACTGAGAGAAGGCTGCAAAGCAGGAGGTCTAAATGGCAAAGTAAACCCTGGTGGGGAAACCATCTGTGGACAGCTTGAAAGCACATCATCTGCCTGTGTGTTTTTACGTGTGTGAGTGAAAAAGACACAAAAAGTGTAGTATTTGCTTTTACCAGCAGGAGGACAAATCAGCAACAACCGTATAAAATGGCTGCTGTCATTCCATTTACTGAATAGATTGGAAAACATTCGTGTAAATATTGTTTGTCTACAGAGAATGTTTCTTGCCTTTGTGATCTTTTGCCACCATCAGTATTTTAAGCTTCTGAACCTTGGGTTTCTCTACAATGTAATCTTGACACCGCAAATGTTCATGACACAGCAAATGAAGTACAAACACAAATTGCTACTTTTAGGATAGCGGAGAAAAAAGAGGTGAACAAGGTTCCTTGTGAGGAACATTTGGAATTTCTATAGGGCAGATGGTTTTACTTTTCCTCTCTAAACAGACAAAATACCTGGGTCACAGAAGAGGTAAGTATTCTTGAGCCTGCACAACTATAATAATATCTTCTAAAACCTAGACTAGCATCTGTGGTGATTGCTAGTTGCCAAAGGGATGAATGTATAACAAACATTTTGATTTTAGTTCTGGGAACTTTGACATAAGACAGAAAATGTCAGTTTCAGAGGCTGGTTTTGCTGACTGGTTTGCTTACCTTGTTCCTAAAATCTCATGTGACCTGAAAGACCAAACATTTTACAGAGTACTAATAGTAGTCTTGTGATAATCTCACCATTCAGATTTACATTTTAAAGATATCTCTCAGACAGATAAAGTAGATTTCTCACAGCAAGTCAGTAAATCTGGCTTGGTTCGTATCTCAGCTCAAGATGAAACATACCTCCTTTAGTTCTTTTATAACATGGATTGGTATGAATTAATATGTGCAAGAGTCATAAACTTCGGTGGTTTTTTACTCAAATTTTCCTCATAAAGATACAAATTCTGAGATTTGGCATCTCATTTCAGGAATGTCTCAGGCATTTTTTTAATTCTATATTCATTGAGCTTTGCGTATAAATTCTAATAGCCTTTGCATACCACAGTACTAAGTACAAGGTAACTGTCAGACAAATGAGCTATAGTTGCAGCATACAGGCTGAGAGAAAAAAACACACTCACGTACACACAAATAAAATAAAATAAGTATACAATATGGAGAGGCAGATGGATAGTAGCTCTGATTCTGCTGCCTCCAAGCGCTCTGGGATTCAGCTTCCGAGAACTTCATGAGCGAGTTAATATGCTTTGCTTCAGCTTTGTAGGTACTGTGAAAGAATTGGATTTTCCTTTTTGAGAGATGCCCTTTTCGTTTTTTCTTAATCTTCTCTTATCTCTATTCTCAGTGACCCTGTGCAGCTAGGAAATCTAGCCCCCTAGCTGCAAAGCTTGAAGGACTGCAGGAATGGGTGAAATTTCATGCATATTCTCTGAAGTTTAATCTACAATGTGTAAAATGGGATAGAACTATGTCAGGATAAGAATTACTCTTTAATCCTTTCCATTGCCAAAAACTGTGTAGGAAAACTTGATCTTCTGTTCTCCCTGATCCGTGCAGGTACTTTATGCCTGACTCATCAAGCAATGATAAAGGCTGTAAGGAAAGTAAGTATCTTTGCATCTAAATCTGTCCTCAGTGTTACATACACCAAAACATGGGTTGGGTGTTAATCCACTGCTTTGTGAGCATGTATGAGATTGTTCAGGTATTTAAAGTCAGTTACGGACATATGCGTTTACAAGCTCAAAGTCATGATAACTAATATTACTTTTGTTAAGCATTTGTCTTTTGTGTTTTCCTAGGCTTCTGAATTCCATGGGGATAAAACTGCTCATTATGTGTGCATATGTCCAATCCAATTTAGATTTTTAAGAAGTAGGTTTTTTTAAGAAGTAGTTTTATTGAAAAGAAATAATAACTCTAACGTGTGAAGTGCTTGCTTTCTCCAGCCACTTTGCATTTTATAAATCATAGCATATATTTACAAGCATATATTTCTTTAAGTATTTCTGGCTGTATTTACTAAGCTCCACTCATAATCATTTGATTGATACTTCTTCCCCAGTACCAGGAAAAAAGGGAACTCTGATTGTATAACTTATATATATATATATTTGTGTGTATACACACACACACATATATATTATTGTATAGCAAATTTATTGCCATTTGTAACACTTTTTTTTTTGATACTGTAGCCACAGCAAAGCTGCAACCAAAAAAATATTTACTACCCCTGTACCCACCATCAGGTTCACTTATACAGTTTGTTTTATCTGAGTGATGCTTGTTCCACCTTTCCAAGCAGCTGAGAGTCCATCCTATCTGCTCTGTGGTCCAAAGCCCTGGAAACAGTTCTAGTTTGGTAATATTTAGTAAGAGCTAAGCTCAAGAGGTATATGCCACCAAATGAAATCGACTCATATAATAGTCTTAAATGTAATACTGTCT
Source organism: Indicator maculatus (assembly GCA_013399975.1). Classification (NCBI taxonomy): domain Eukaryota; kingdom Metazoa; phylum Chordata; class Aves; order Piciformes; family Indicatoridae; genus Indicator; species Indicator maculatus. The sequence goes on from VXBD01014919.1 coordinate 37,517, forward strand.
CTGTTTTGGTTGCAGTCTTCAAGGGATTGGATCCAGAACAGAGACAAGGTTAATCCACAAAAGGCAATTTTCACGAGGGCTAATTCTGTGAAGGCAGATTTAATCCATCCGACAGAGCCCCAAAGAAATAGCACAATAGTTCCTTAGGCAGTGCTACTACTTCATACAGGAAGATATTGATGTCTTTCAGTCTTTCACTGACAAAACTTGTGTCTATTTGTGTGCATCCTTGAGAAGTTTTTTTCTTTATTTTTCATAATTGTTTCCAGATCTTTCCATGAAAGTTATTTCTTTTTTAGGTGCTAACTTTTCTCAGTTCCTTTACCGTTCCCAAGACTGAAGTAATGTATTTCTCCAAAGACCAAATTATCAGTGTACCTAGACAGATGGAGATATAGATCATAGCATTTCATACAATTGTTAAAGTTGGAAAAGACCTCTAAGATCATGAATTCCAACTGTCTACACAACATCACCATGCCCAGTAAACCACATCCCAAAGTGCATGTCTCCATGTTTTTTTCTTTTAACACATCCAAAGATGGTGACTCCACCACTTCCCTGGGCAGCCTGTTCCAATGCCTGACCACTCTTTCAGTAAAGAAATTTTTCCTAATATCCAATCTAAACTTCACCTGGCACAACCTGAGGCCATTTCCCCTTGCGGTATCACTTGTTACTAGGGAGAAGAAACCAACACCACCTTGCTACTACCTCCTCTTAGGTAGTTATAGAGAGCAATAAGGTCTCCTTTCAGCATGATCTTCTCCACATTAAATGATCCCACTTCCCTCAGCTACTCCTCATAATACTTTTCTCCAAAGCTTTCACTAGCTTTGTTGCTCTTATCTGGACCCACTCCAGCACCTCAGTGTCTGTCTTGTAGTGAGAGGCCCAAAACTGAATTCAGTATTTGAAGTATGGCCTCACCAGTGCAGAGTATAGAGTTACAATCCCCTTACTGGTCCTGCTCGCAACACTATTGTTGATACAAGCCAGTACGTTGTTGGCCTTCTTGGACACCTAAGCACACTCCTGGCTTATGTTCAGTGAGCTGATGACCAACATCACCAGGTACTTCTCCACTGGGTAGCTTTCCATCCACTGTTCCACAACCCTGTAACACTGCATGGGGTTGTTGTGCCCCAAGTGCAGGACTTGGTACGTGATTTTGTTGCATCTTATACAACTGACCTTGGCCCGTTGATCCCGCCTGCATAGGTCCTTCTTTGGAGCCTTCCGACCCTCAAGCAGATCAACAAACCTTGCCAGCTCAGTGTCACCTGCAAACTTACTGAAGGTGCACTCAACCCCCTCATCCAGATCATTGATAAAGATATTAAACAGACTGGACCAAAACTGAGCTCTGGGGAACACTACTTGTGGGCAGACACCAATTGGACTTAATTACATTCATCACAACTGTGCTCAGCATCCAGACAGTTGTCTTACCCAGTGAAGAGTACACCTGTCTAAGCCAGCTTCTCTAGGAGAATACTGTGATAGAAAGTGTCAAAGGCTTTACCAAAGTCCAGGTAGACAACATCCACAGCCTTTCCCTCATTCACTAGGTGGGCCACCTGTTCATAGAAGATCAGATTAGTCAAGCATCACCTGCCTTTCATGAACTGATATTGCCTGGGCCTGATCCCCTGGTTGTCCTGTACATGCCATGTGAGCACATTCACTTACAACCAAAGTAATCTTGCACCCCAGGTTATGAATTTGTTGAAACATACATTAATTTACACACTGCAAACCTCTACTCACTACAGGATTTTGGTAAGAGAATCTCTGAACTCACAACAGATTTTCTGCTGAAGTACAGGGCTATAACTGATGGTGTCTTGAACAGGAGCCTCACAGATTGAATGCAGATAAATGTGCTTATTCTTCCATGTCTCCTAGTTTACTAAGGCATATCATTTTTCTATTGAAAGTAGTGTTTTCCGTACATCCTAAAATCCGTATGCTAATGTTCCAGCGTAGTTCACCTGTGCAATTAGCCACTTTCTCACATTTCAGATCACTTAGGCCAAAAATACTCACCTTGGACATTTCCTTGAAGATTTATCATCAGTAGTACTTGAAAGACAAAAATAACCCCAAATGATACCAGATAAAGTTCAGCATCAGTCAAAAATATCAGCACCTTGTTTCTCTTAGACGCAAAAAAACCACTAGCAAGTGCTCATTAGTGAGCCTTTAAAATACATGGAACAAATTCTCTTCTTAGAGTATACAGACATTACCTAGAAAGGGCGTTTAGAGCACTAATGGAAAACTATGTGCTAACATACGTGTGTACATGAGAAGTTTTGGTTTTCATGGTGGTTTTAATCCAGGAGAAACATGATGTATTTGTAGCTTCTCTGTATCTGTAGATACAGACCTCTGACTACTGGATGGAATGCGTGTCTGATAGTCTTAGTGATTCTAAAACACTTATCTTAGAATATGCTTACGTCCTGGTTCCTAGGAAATGCAGCAAGAAATATCAAATCAGGTGTAACCAAATCAAATCAAAAGGTGTAAGCCCATTAGATCCCACCACACTTTTACTAGCACTTTGCTGAAATGATGACGTCATTACAAGCTGTTTGGTTTTAAGAAATGTGCAAGACTAGTCAAGCTTTTGAGATTAATTTTGTGAGAAAATAGAAGTTAGTGAACACATTCTGTGTACTTCTGAACATCTGCCTGGCTGGCACTTCCCCACAATATGTTTGAGATTATTTCATAACTTCATAATAAATCTGAGGTGCAGAAGCCTCAGAAATATTTACTATTGATATTTACAAAGTCATGAAAGCAGAGAAGATAGACTTCATTAGCTTTATTAGACTTCTACAAAGGAAATAATGCATTGTGGGTCCACCTCTTGCTGGGCATCAGAGAATCTGCATAAAGAAGAGACATTATTCATATCCGGGCAGCTGAAAAGTCTTTAACCTAAGTTCAGCCTTTTTAGACAGGAGGTGGTCCGCTCTGCTGTTGAAGTGTCTTGAGCTGTCAGGTTCTCCACTATCTAATAAGCAGTAAACTCACTCTGAAGTCTTAATGTAATTCAGGAGTAGGTCAGTCACAGACACACATTCTTTGGAAGCTAGTCTTTCTACTGCTTTCCACAGAAAAGTGTATTGCAGGCAGCTCAAGGATGTTGATGTGGATGCAGACCTGGAAAATTCTTCAGGGAATCTTGGTGCGTCATTCCAGTTCAGTTCAATAGGCCTTGAAGAGCTATGTTCCTGAGATGTTTTTTAAAGGACTGTCACTATATAGTGACACTGTTATGTGAAAATAGCTATGTTGCCATCAGAGTGAGGAGTGATGTTTCTGCAAACTCACCATGCAAATCTGAGTGTTATTTAGTGATCTAGTTTAAAAAAAAAAAACACAAGCAAGCAAACAAACAAAAAAAAAAGTCCCACAACCAGTTTCCACTCGTACAGATGCCATCACTTAATTATAAATAATCTCTAGACTTTGTCTGTTATCACACCACTTTAATCTTGGACTGAGAAATCTTGCACACACAGAAAAGGAGCAAAAGAAACATGGGCTTTAGGAAATTAGCCTAAATTTCTTGGGCTGCGGAACACAGAATTTTTTAGCCTAGAGTGATGTTTACCTTCAATGTCAAGGTCATTTTCATTTGTATCTATCCTAAAGCTTATGGTTCAGAATGCTGATCATAGAAACTAAATCAATTCAGACCTATAACCTATATAAGAGGCATATTTGGTTCATTCACTAAAAATCATGCTACTTTAGGCAAATACCTACACAAAACACATAATTTCAAAACCAAAACACTACTTCTCAGAAACACTAGCAACAAATACTTTGGATGCTTCATTTAGTATCTTTGCTAAAGTGGTCTCCTGGAACCTGAACAATCTCACAGATATAAAAATACTACATAATTCTAGCCAGAACCTGTGAGTGACACATGATAATCTTAACAATCATAGACAGATTTGGATGACTACTGTGGAAATTGCTGCACTTGCATTATTCTACCTTGACTTACTGGAAAGTAGGCTTTAACTGCCGCATTTGTTGAGGCAAAAACAACTGCCTAGTTACCTGAATGGTTTTTGAATTTGCACAAAATGCAGACACGCAGACAGGTACTTGTAAATATACAACAATAAAAGCTGAAAAGAAAGAGACCATTTAGAAAATCCAAATGTAGGCTTTTGCTAACCAGATAGACGTAGGTAACACCACTTGATATGTGCAGTGCACCTGTGTTTACTGCAACTGCACACAGTGTCACTTTTCTTCAGATGCAAGAGTGTTTCTGAATTCTCTGAGCCAACTGATGAGAAGCTGCAGGTGGGAGGTAAGAGAAGCTTCAAAGCAGCTGAATAGTTACCTGGGGGCTCCTGGCCAGGGAAAAAAATAATCTGTTCCCCTAGGCATTGAGGGTAGTGTTATGTCAACAAAAGGTCTATTTGATGGATTTCCTAGAGCATTCCAGTGCAGCCACATCTATGGAGGATGATGATTTCCCAATGAGAGTGACAGAGGAAATGCAAAACAGCATTTTCAACTGCACTAATTAGAAATGGCTTGGGCTTTTCTTTCTTTTTTTTCTTTTTTTCAACCAGACTATTTGCAGGTCCATTAAAAATTGATTGTTCATTTAATGTCCCCAACATTTATATTTGCCTCCTCTTTTAATGCTGTTTGTCAGTCTCCATCAGATCTCATCTACAAACTCTTGAGTCAGCTAAGCTGAACTCCTTTCATACTTTTAGCCATCCAGATCATATATTTGTCTGGTTCATTAAAGTAATTCTGCATTTTTCTTTAACAGTGTAATAGAGAAGTTACCAGTTATTCCATCTCTTACTCATTTTGAACTCATAGGGAAGCGGCAAAGATACTAAGGAACAACCCTCTCAGATATATTGCTTATGGTATGAAACATATATGTCCATCAACATACCCTCTTGCTTTGTGCAAATAAAGCTGAAGGCCAGTTATTATCTAAATCCAAATTCTATTCTGCTCTGAGCCAAAACAGAAAAAAAAAAAAAAATCTTTATCCCTATCTTATTTTAATTCTTTTAAAAGCCTTTATATATTCCTATTTCATTCCACATCAAAGGAAAGAGGGGATAATTAAAATTGGGATTCTATTCTTTACCTGGACTTTTTTTTTCTTTCCTTTTTTTTTTTTTCTTTTATTGATTCTTCATTTAGCCCTAGAGACAAACTCAGTCCAATACTTCTTAGGAAGTATTCTTTATTTGCAATACTGCAGTTTTCCTTTCTTCTTTCCTTCAACATCCAAAGAGACACTGGTAGGGAAAAGAAGGTATACATACAAAAAGATCCTTTTTTCCGATGTTTCTTATAAATTTAACTGAGTGCACAAATCATATTTGGAGACATTTTGAAACATGGGCAAACCAAACTGAATTTTCTATTAAAACAAAAAAAACCCTAATTTTTGCTGAGTGCCCCAGATTAGGATTCCTAAGCATGTTAGCATGGGCATTCAGTAGCAGATGTCCCCTCTTAGAAGGAATACAACCCCAGTGATTTGTCATTCTGGATGACTCATGCTTTGGTAAGAAACTAGCAGAAGGAAATTAGCAGATGTTTGAGAAGGAAATATAAGACTCCTGCCACATCATTGCATGACACAAGTTCTCTTGTAAGCCTGGTAAAGTTTGTACTGTATTTTCTTGCTTTTCACTTAGTTTGGATAGAACTAGATTTTTCAGTCACTCTCCCTTTTCAATTTCTATGCAGGAGGATAATTTGCTGTTTCCCTGGAGGACTTAACACTCACATTATTTTTACCATGTGAACGAAGTTTCAGGCTATGTTGCATCTGGTTGTACAGTTACCTATTTTCCAACTGCTGTGTCACCGAACAGGAAAGAGAAGGGAATCATGGGCCATCCAGGATGCTTAGAATTAACAGCTGTTCTTTTCATACTAGATTCTTAATGCACTTTACAGAAGAGACTACTAGTACTTCATCTGGCTTTAGCTCAAACTGCTGAGTGATTTTACTACTGTATTGATATGTAGCCTTAGATGAGTTTTACTTAGCTTTTCTTTTCTCTCTGCTAGATAGGGTTAACTACACCTACTAACTTCTACTAATCAGTTGTTTGCAAGGTACCTGGAGATTCCATGTGCGTGTAAAGACAGTTTATGGGGAAGCCTGTTGTCATGGCACAAGAAGGGAGATTGCAAATAAGAGATGTTTTTTACAGCCTTTTCCCTAGATCATTCCTAAGGCTTGCAGTCAACAAAAGTCAGAGGCAGTGGTTGTTTATGCATGGCTTAAATTACTCTAGTCCCCAGTGCCCATCTGCTATCTCAAGTTCCTGTAGCACAGAAGCCCCTGAAAGAAGTTTTATATACTTTCCTGGCATTTCACCTTCTTCTGCTTCAATGATTTAACCAGTTCTCAATCTCAGCTTTCACAAGAAGTTCATATATAATAGAGTACATTTCTACCTCTTCTGCCTGTGGAGGAACTTGACTACTGCAAGTAAGTACACAGAGCATCAGCACCGTGAAAACAAATGGAAGGTAAACAAAAAGTACCTCCTCTCTATTACTTTATAAGTAACAAGAGTACAAGTGTTTCATGGCATTTCAGTCATGCTAATGAATCTGAAAATTTGGATGTGAAACCATACAAGGTTCTGCTATTTTCCTGCCAAACTCTGACTGATCTGCAGAGACATTGTCCCAAGAAAGATAAGAAGTCTTGTAGGTGATGCTGAGAAAGGTGAGTGGAAGGCAGGATGAGGACAGCTGCTTTTCTGCTACACTTGCTATGTTTATTTATGAGGAAACAAAAGCCGTCAATTCCCAGGGCTCTCTGTATAGCACCTTTCACTGGCACTAAGTCAGCAAAAAAGAACAAGCCTCTTAAAATTAAAATGAAGGGAAAACACGCATTAAAATAAAACATATAACCCTCAAATATTTCAAATACATATTCTGCTTCACTTCACAGTTCTGCTTACCAACCACTCACAGAATGACAGTCTTATCAGATAAAAGTGGCCAGCTTCCTTACACTGTGTTTAAATTTATATTGCAAACAGCAGGATCTGTTACCTAACAATTTTCTATTTGCATTCCTAATATTGTCTTCCTGCATGTTTTATAGTTCTTCATTTCTTTATATGTTCTTTGCTTTCCAGTGTGTGTCACCACATTCTTCTATTTGTTTTAAACATTTTGGCTTTCTTACTTAACCTGCCTTTAACTAAATATAATATTTTATTTCTCTAAACACTGTTTCTCAAATACCACCTCTAAAACTGCTGTGTCATACACCCTTTGTTATTCTTTTCTCCCTTTCTGCAACCACCCACACACACATCCCCACACACACCCACACACATGCTTCCTTCCTCCCCTAATCATTTGATCACTGCAGTTCTTTGATGTGTGAGTTTTCCAGTTCAGGGCCAATTTAATTACGGTTTTCAGAAGACTGACCTCTGTGGTCCCAATTTGTTCAAGACATTTCCTTCATTGATCCAGGGACAAATCCCTGTACTATCAGTTTTAACCTGGATTCCTGATATTAGAAACAGCCATGTATTAGCTCTTAATGTCACTAATTTATTTGCGGTGGAGACAATACACACCTCACTGCCCTTAGAAGTTTAGATACATTAACACAAAATCAAAAGGAAACCATTAGAGATATTCTCAAAATGCAACACATGCTCTTGCTTCACAATTCGTAAACATCCTCATAAACACCTTACACTTTTCAGTAAATTCAAAGCTCTGTGTATTTAATTTATGTTTAATTTATTATGTTTATGTTTCATTGATTATGAAAACAACAGCCAACACTACTAGACTTTCTCTTTTTAAATTCTCCTCCTTTCAGACACCTTTCAGGACCATTAGAAAGATGATTCAAGCTTTGAGGCAGAAAAGCAAATGCATGGTTTCAAGAATGAACAAGAGCCTTGTAGAACATTTTCAAAGCAAAACATGCTGTCTTGATGATACTCAGTCTCGTATATATGAAAAACTCCTGAAACAAACATCTGCATTCTTCAATAGAGCATCATAACCTTCCTATCTGAATCAGAAAGAGGTATGGAAAATTGAAACATGATTACTATTGTGTTTGTTTTGGGGTGTCTTGTTTGGGGTTTTTTTGGCTTTTTTTTTTTTTTTTTAATAACCCCAGGGAGGGAGTGCTACATTTCAGCCAAGAAAGGCAGGGAGAATGTTCTAGAGGATTGCTGCTATTCATTTCTTCCATGGAGTTTGCAGTTTGTGAAGAATCAGCCCTGTGCAAAGCTTAGTGACAAGTGCACAGTAAGGGCCATTGCAACTGTGTCACTGGGCTGTGTGTGTTCAGCAAGCACAAGGTACGGCAAAGGTCTCGCTGAATTAGATTGAGCTAATTAAATGCAGCTCTATGCTTGATAGGATCTAGAAATGCCTCAATCTACTTTGTCCGGTTCTACCCAAGAATGTCAAAACTAAGTAGGCCAGCACAAGCACATCATCCTTGCCTGCTCCCAAAAACTAATAGCTTGAGTAAGAACAGCACAAGTGTTACATGTAACCCTGACTGAAAAATGTTGTGGAAATGGATAAAACCAGAGCTGCTTTAGGACCACAGCACCCATTCCCTGAATCAGAAGCCTAAAACTGGAGAGCAGATTTGCTGGCCTCCTGGACTTTAAAATGAGAAGTGATGAAATCCAGACAGACCTTGGCAGTCTCTCCTTCTTCCCCATGTCCATCATAAGATGTTACCTTTCAAGTTGATGGAAGATTTTTATTTGGTTGGGTTTTCATTTTAAATACTGGAGAAAAGTACTATTGTCTCCCTTATGCTCTCTGTATACTTATAACCATACGGTATGTGAAGTCACAGAATTTCTCCCAGGAGATGAATGTTCATATAAAATAAGAGGTTAAAGCAAACAAATAATCATAAATCAGAAATAAGTAAAAAAAAAAGCTCTTGGATTATCTGTCCTACTATCTCATAGCTCCCACTGGTGTTTCTACTTATGTTTAAATGACCTAAGCACATCTCTTACCTCAATCAAACAACTCACAGCCTAACACCTTTCAGTCTCAGAAATATTTTATAACATCCCAGCCCATCCCAGTTTCCTGATGAAATTTATCTGCTCAACACACACCCAATGCATCCTCCCACTTCTGAGTGGGAGACCTTCACAGCAAGCCCTGCAAACCTTGTCACGCATTCTTCTAATGACTACTCAAAATTGGAAGAGGGAGGGATTTATCCACCATGCAGGGATCTCTTCCTGCTTGATATTTTCCTGCTCATGCTACCTCATGCCTGCTAGTTCATGGAAGATGTTCTGTCTGATATTTGGAAGCTGATACATCTGTTTTCCTGGGCTGTGTTACAAAGTCTCCATTCTCAGAACCTGTAAGAGGCTTGCCTAAGTAAAATATAAGAATTTCTATACTTGAACCTCTGAGTCACAAACTCCTTGAAAAAGGCACCAAAAATGGCAAAAAGCCTGTACAATGCACACCATCATGTTAATTGGGAATTGTGTCATAAAGACATCTTAGGTCTCTCAGTACAGATTGGCTGCTGACAATAATAATAGGGATGGCAAATACAGCTCTGTGAGGTCCTCTGCAGGGTGTAATTTACAGGACACCAGTGAGTGTTTGACATTTATTTGCCCATAAATCTCCAAGCTGGCTGGAGAGCCCTAAATGATCACAACAGTGAAATCTTCTCTGAAGGTATTTTTTGATTTCATACAAATAATCTGGTTTCTCCCTTTTCAATAGCTTCCTAATTTGTGGCTCTTTAACATGCACTGTGGTGCAGTCACGCTCCCTTCTCTGTTCATCAATAGTAAGGATGCTTTGTGAGTGTGTTGGATGCCAAGGAGTCTCTCGGCAAGCACTTACTAAACTGGAGCAAATAAAACTGAAATATAATTCAGACACTGAGATAAGGTTTAAGATGTTTCATCTTTGCTGATAATTTAGTCTCTTGGTTGGTGTCCCCTTTTGTGCTTTATTTCCCCCCCAAAACTGAAGAGACAAATTATGTAGTCCAGTATATAGTACTGAGTCTCGAAACCCAGTGTTCACTGTAAAGGATTAATAACACTTCAGAGGTGACATACTCGGACTTATTAAAAAAAAAAAAGTGCAATAGAAAGTGCTAAATAAATGTCAGCATTCACATGGTTGATTAAATTTCAAGCCACATTGTTGCTGGAGTGCTGGGTCCAGTGCTGGGCTCTCCAGGTTGAAAGACATGGATGTATCAGAGCAGATTCAGAAAAGGGACACAAAGGTGATTAAGGGGCTGAAGCATCTCTACTATGAGGAAAGGCTGAAAAGGCTGGGACTGTTCAGTCTGGCAAAGAAAAGGCTCTTACCAATGCCTACAAGTACCCAATAAAGGGGTGTATAAAGAAGATGGAATCAGAAACTCTTAGAGATATCCAGTGGCAAAAAGAAATAGGCACAAATTGAAATACAGTAAATTTCAGAGAAAAAAGAAAAAAAAAAAGGAAAAAAGAATTACTATGAGGGCAGTTGAACATCAGAATGGGTTTCACAGGGAGGTTGAGGAGTCTCCAGGCTGGAGCTGTTAAAGACCTGACTGGACATGGTCCTGGCCAATCTGTCTTAGTTGTCTCTGTCTTGCACAGACATGTGAACTAAATGACTGTCAGAAGTGCCCTCCAAACTATTCTGTGGTGTAAACTGGTGCACATTTCTACATTATTTATCTAAAGGACATTCCTGTTCTCAGTGCAGATCCAGAACACAGCTTCTGCCCTTGTGCTATCTTGTAACATTACCTTTTTCACAGTCAATTTTGAACTTAATGGAGATGAGTAACTAGACTAGTGAATTCCACAGTAATGAACTCTGTTCATAAGGAAATTCATTTTGAGTGAAGATGATTCTGTCACACTGGTTCTTATTATAGCAAATACTGTTCACAAGCTAACAATTTCCCCCATCCATCACACTTTGTAGTGATGGCTTACGTATCAGGCAGAGCTGAGAAGAGTCAACTTTCATGGATCAATATTCCATACACTAAGAGGAGGTCAGATTGCACTGGTTGATAAATTTAGGTAAATTTTGGCAGCAAATGAAGTCATCATATCTCCTAAGCCTGTTGTAGGAGTGCAGTGCATAGGAGGAAAGGAAACTTATACTCAACACTGCAAGGAGAGAAAGTGGGAACAGGGATAAAATAGGCTTTGTTTTGGCACAGAGATGAATGAAGGGTAGGCAGTCTCTTTGGTTTGTCCCAGCTTCCCATCTCTCCTGGCTTAATGATTCAGCTCACGTGGTTCATTGCAGCAATATGCCTTGCCTGAATGTGTAAACTCTATGTCAAAAGGTGAAGTGACTAAAGCTCTTCTGGAATAGCATATATTAATGTCTTTCCAGGAAAAAGTGCTGAGTATAAAATACCTACAAACACAACCAGAAGAATTACAGCATTTAAAGAAAAACTCTGTCTCCAGAGATACAAATGCATGTCTATCACAATGTAAAGAAGCCACAGAAAACAGGGCTAACACAAATATGTTCAGAAGACATCCTGAACCTAACCAGATACATAGACATATTTCCCTCAAGTATCACATCTGTCATATGTCCACAGCTCATGCTGAAGAAAATGTTCAGGCAGTGCAATGAAAAGCTATAAAGGACAGCCACAGAGGAAACATGCAAACAGACAGACACATCCTAAATCAGCATTGGAGCTTGTAAGAATACCTGTGAATTGCTTTACTTCCATCCAGTATGTGAGGCCCTGAGAAAAAAACATGTTTTGTTGCTCCCTCTGGAATTGAGTATATCATCACTACAGTGACATACAAGCACAAAGTATTTACGGTATGTTTCATCTCAAATACAGAAAGCTTGTCAAAGACATCTTACAGCCAAAATAATTCCTCTGTCAAACTGCTCATAACCTGACAACCACAGCTGTTTTTTTGAATCATGAAAGAAATCTAACTTCTCTTAATGTCTATTGTTTAGCAGCCTTCAGTTACTAGGAATTTACCATCCTTAAAATCCAGTAAAGGTATGAGTTCTTTACCAGTATGAGTCAGGAAGCCTCTGGAAGCTGTTTCCATATGATGCAATATAATGAAACAATACAAGGATATCGAGGTTTGGATGCACTCACAGTGTACAGCTATGTCGTGAAGGCATCACATGCCCAGAATTATGCCCACTGATACCAGCTAACTTGTCCCAACATGTCCTGGGAAAGTTCCCCCTTTCCACCCTCCTTTCAAGAGGGGAAGACAAAGGTTCAGGCACCAGCCTGTCTCCTAAGGGAATAAACAACTGCAAGCACCCATCTCAATGGGATGCCTATGCTCTG
>VXBD01014924.1:0-12752 GCA_013399975.1 Indicator maculatus
TTCCTGGGGTTGCTGTGACCCAAGGGCAGGATCCAGCATTTGGCTTTGTTGAATGTCATTGATGCAGCCCAGTCAGAGCCCTCTGCAGATCCTCCCAGCCCTCAGGCACATCAACACTCAGCCTGTACTGGGGGCTGCTCCAGCTCTTGGCAGATCAGAGCCTTAGGTTCCTACAGATCCCATTGCAATCCAGTGCTGCAAAGCCCCAAGAGAGCACTCAGTGACCATTCTCCTTTGTTTGAGCAGAGGTAGGTCAAGAGGAAAAGGAATGAAGAGTTCAGTCGAGGTAACAGTGACACAGAGCAGCTGGCAGCAGACCTGAATTTTATGGTGTTCACCACAGCACCATCACAGCTCTGGACCAAACCCATCTGAAACTAGCAGGCAGAAAAATGAGAAGCAGTGCAGAGGGCAGACAGGTTGGAGGAGTGCTCAGGAAAGGGAGAGGAAAAAAACAAACAGAACCAAACTTTTTTGTTTTAATAGGTGAGAGTGAGAAATAAAAACATCTACAGGAATTTGAGCAAGCAAAGAGACAGAGCTCAGAGACAGGGCTCAGTGCCAGGGCTGGGGCTGAAAGCAGCACAAGTGGAGCTCTGCTCTCTTGGAGGTGACAACTCTGCCCTCAAGCATACCACAAACTTTGCTCCAACCTGCTACACCCAGTGGCAGCTTTGTTGTGCCAGTACCACTGCTGGAAAAATCAGATCAGATATTCACAGAGTCACAGAATGGGTTGGGTTGGAAGGACCTCAAAGCTCATCCAGCTCCAAGTCCCTGCCATGGGCAGGGTCACCTCCCACCAGCCCAGCTTGCTCAAGGACTCATCCAGCCTGGACTTCAGCACCTCCAGGGAGGAGGCAGCCACAGCCTCCCTGGGCAACCTGTGCCAGTCTCTCCCCACCCTCACTCTCAACAATTTCTTTCTCCTCTCCACTCTCATTCTCCCCTCTGCCAGCTCAAAGCCATTGTCCCTCATCCTGGCACTCCCAGCCATGTCCAAAGTCCCTCCCCAGCTCTCCCAGAGCCCTTCAGGTCCTGCAAGGCTGCTCTGAGGTCTCCCTGGAGCCTTCTCTTCTCCAGGCTGCACAGCCCCAACTCTCCCAGCCTGTCCCCACAGGGGAGCTTCTCCAGCCTCTGTTCTTCTTGGTAGCCTCCTCTGGACCCTCTCCATCATCTCCAGGTCTCTCTTGTTCTGAGGGCTCCATATCAGGCCCCAGCCCTGCAGGTGAGGTCTCCCCAGAGCAGAGCAGAGCAGAGGGGCAGGATCCTCTCTCTCCAGCTCTGCCCACACTGCTTTGGATGCAGCCCAGGCTGCCCTTGGCCTCCTGTGCTGCAAGCTCACCCTGCCTGCTCCTGGCCAGCTTCTCCCCCACAGCACCCCCAAGGCCTTTTCCTCAGGGCTGCTTCCTCTCCCCTCCTCCCCCAGCCTCTCTTGCCAGTGAGGATTGTTCCAGCCCAGCTGCAGGCCCTGCCCTTGCTGTGGTTGAACCTCAGCAGCTTCCCCTGGGCACCACCTCTGCAGCCTGCCCAGCTCCCTCTGGATGCCCTCCTGTCCCTCTGGGCTATGGACAGCACCACTGAGCTTGCTGCCATCTGCACACTGCTGATGGTGCCTGGATCCCTGAGCACTGAGAAAGAGATGGAACAGCACAGGGACCCCTGAGGGACCGCTGAGGGACACCACTGCCACTGCTCTCCATCTGGCATTCAAGCCTCTGAGCAGCACCCTCTGGATGTGACCATGCAGGCAATCCCTTACCCACTGAACATCCCCCCAGCAAATCTGTGTCTCTCCATCCTGGGGAGGAGGATGTTCAGTGGGCACTGTGCCAAAGGGCTTGCAGCAGCCCAGGTAGCTCCCCTCCAGAGGTCACCCCTTATCTACTGCCAGTCACTGAGTCAGAGCCAGCCACCAGGTTGGTCAGGCAGGACCTGCCCCCAGCAAAGCCCTGCCTGCTGTCCTGAGTCACCTCCTGAAGCATCTCCTTCCTGAGCTGCTCAAGCCTGCAAGTGAACAAATGGAGCTGCTGCTGCACCTCACCAAGCAGGAGCAGAGGAGCAGGGAGCAGGCCCTTGGGTAACATTTGGGTCTTGGTTGGCCCTTCAGAGTTGATGACTCTCCACTAGCTGTTTGCTTTGGCTATGAGGGAAGAGCTCTGGGAAGGTTTCTTGAAGGGAACTCTAAATATAACTGCAGGGAACTATTCCTGCTCTCATTAACTGGGAGGGGGAGAAGGAGTCAAGTCCAGGACTGAGAAGCATCAAGGCCCTTAAATATACTTCTTCCCAGGCTTGGCCTTTCGCATGCCCAGAACCAGAGAAGGGTTTGGCTTCAGAAAGCCCTCCCAGATCACTGAGTCCAACCCCAACCCACCCCCACCATGGCCACCAAACCATGGCCCCAAGTGCCATGGCCACACCTTGCTGCAACACCTCCAGCCATGGGGACTCCACCACCTCCCTGGGCAGCCTCTGCCAATCCCTCACCACTCTTGCACCAAAGAAATTCTTCCTGAGCTCCAACCTAATCCTCCCCTGGCACAGTTTCAGGCCATTGCTTCTCCTTCTGTCACCTAAGATCAGGGAGAAGAGATCAAACTCAGCCTCACTGCAGCCTCCTCTCAGGAGCTGTAGAGAGCAATGAGGTCTCCCTCAGCCTCCTCTTCTCCACCCCAACCCCCCCAGCTCCCTCAGCTGCTCCTCCCTCCCCAGCCCTCTTCTCCAGACCCTTCCCCAGCTCTCTTGCCCTTCTCTGCACCTGCTCCAGCCCTCAGTGTCCTTCTGGCACTCAGGGCCCAGAGCTGAACCCAGCACTCAAGCTGTGGCCTCCCCAGTGCCCAGCACAGGGCACAAGCCCTGCCCTGCTCCTGCTGCCCACACCATTGCTGCTCCAGGCCAGGCTGCTGCTGCCCTCCTTGCCCACCCTGGGCACTGCTGCCTCAGCTCCAGCTGCTGCCACCCAGCACCCCCAGGGCCTTTCCTGCATTGAGGTCAGACTGACAGCTCTGTAGTCCCTGGGTCCTCATTCCAACCCTTCCTGTAAGGTTTGCCAATCCCCAGGCAGCTTGCACCTGCCCACAGCCCTATCCTTCCAACCTCCCCACGACTCACAGCCCATCCCCAAGGCACCAGAGGAACCTTCTGAGCTGAATCTGAAGCATCTTCAGCCTAGACTTCTGCTGCAGAGTTGGCTGGCTGGAGCTGTTCCTCAGCAGAGCACACTGAGATTCCTTGAGGCTGACATTTTGCTGTGAAAGCAAGATGGAAAGGAGCTGTGCCTGGGAAAGGGAGGGAACAGCTCCCTCAGTTTCACTCTGCCTCAGTACAAGAGACTCCAGCAGCTCTGCTGAGAGTGTGGAGTTCAGACAGCTGTGCACTGAGGACACCCAAGCAAGCCAGCAAGACCCCAGCTGAGCTGCACTGCTCTTCAGCAGGTCATGGCGTTGGCACTCAGCATCCCGACAGCAACATCAGGCAAGAAAAAGAATCTGAAGCCTCCTTTCACCTCCCCTGGAAACTGCTTGAGGATGAAGCTCCTGCAGGCAAGAGGTGGTTAAGGGTGGTGAGAGCCTGGCAGAGGTTGCCCAGGGAGGTGGTGGAAGCCTCATCCCTGGAGGTGTTTGCAGCCAGGCTGGAGGTGGCTGTGAGCAACCTGCTGGAGTGTGAGGTGTCCCTGCCCATGGCAGGGGGTTGGGACTGGCTGAGCCTTGAGCTCCCTTCCAGCCCTGGCAGTTCTGTGATTCTAAGTGCTGCTGGGCTTGAAGTCATCTCACTCCACACATCTTCAGTTACCACCCCCTGGGTTCTTTTCCCAGGCGTATTTGGCATCCTGCAAACCCCAGGTTGAGCTGCTGGAAACGTTGGCAGGCTGAGTGACAAACAGAGAGAGGAGAGGGGCTCCTGCCAAGGCAGTTTGCCTCCTGCTGAAGGAGCTGACACCTCCCAGGAACTCCCACACGAGCTGCATTTAGAGAAACCACCACAGAGCCCTCCAAAATAGGACCAAGCAGTATGTGGCTACCTGCATCAAACACCAGAAGGGTTGAGCAGCTAATTCTAGGTGAAAACACAGCAAAGGTCCTGCTGAAAGAGCTCTGGGATGGCTCCTGGACCAGCCTGGCCACAGCAAAGCACACCTCTGAATGGTGTTGTCTCAAAGCATCTCACCAGGCTGGTGTGAGCAGCCAGCATGACTGAGCTGAGACTCTGCACCACCAAAAATAGCAGGGGAAATGTCTGCACACATATGTGACAGCAGCAGAGGATCCAGAAACAACCCAAACTCCTCCAAGGAAGAGTTCAGATAGCAAAGCTGAGGCACTGAGCTCCAGGCCACACACACGACCCCACCTGCAGCACTGCCTCCAGGTCTGAGCCACAGGAAGGACCTGGAGCTGCTGGAGAGGGACCAGAGGAGGCCACCAAGATGAGCAGAGGATGGAAAAGCTCCCCTGTGGGGCCAGGCTGGGAGAGTTGGGGCTGTGCAACCTGAAGAAGAGAAGGCTCAGAGCAGCCTTCCAGGACCTGAAGGGGCTCCAGGAGAGCTGGGGAGGGACTTTGGCCAAAGGCTGGGAGTGCCAGGCTGAGGCACAATGGCTTTGAGCTGGGAGAGGGGAGAGTCAGAGTGGAGAGGAGGAGGAAATTGTTTCCAGTGAGGCTGGGGAGAGACTGGCACAAGTTGTCCAGGGAGGCTGTGGCTGCCTCCTCCCTGAAGGTGTTGAAGTCCAGGCTGGATGAGGCCCTGAGCAAGCTGGGCTGGGGGGAGGTGTCCCTGCCCATGGCAGGGGCTTGGAGCTGGATGAGCTTTGAGGTCCCTTCCAACCCAACCCATTCTGTCATTGCATGCTCTTGAAAGCCACAGCAAAGCACCCTGAGGAGCAGCCTTGCTCCAAGGGCAGGAGGGTCTCCATTCATCACACAATTCCCCATGCAGGCTTCCACTCCTGGCAGCTGCAGGCAGGCAGGAGGAGCCCAGCTCCAGGGCAGCTAAAGCAGCTCCTCCCCAGCCTACAAACAGATCCTGAGGTCTGTGTGGCTTCAGGATGACAAATGAAGATGTGGGCAGGGAACTGCACAGCCTGGAGAAGAAAGGTCCTGATGGCCACAGCAGCCCTGGCCTCTGCTGGTGGAATCTGCCAAGTGGCTGCTAAGGAGAGGCAGCAATCCAACCAGGGATCCTGTGAGCAGAGCCAGCTCCCACTTCTGTCTGGGGTTAGAGGCTCCTGGCACGTCCAGGAGCTTTCCCCCATGCTGTCTGGGTGAGAGGAATCTGCTCTGCAAGGAGCATTGTGCTTCCTGCTGCCAGTCAGATGCTCAGCGGTGAAGGCTGTCAGGGAGCTCACCCCGAGCTGCTCCCACAGGAATGAAGATGGAGCTCCACAGAGAAGGAGAGGGACAAAAGGGCAGAGATTTCACAGCACTGCCTCTGATTCACCTCAGGGCTCTGATGGATGCCACTGCATCCTGCATGGAGCAGGAGAGCTGCTCCAGCTCTTCTGTCTGGAGAGGTCCCTTCAGCACCCCAGGTGCAGGACAGCAGGACCCAGACAAACCCTGGGAGCCTCACTCAGACAGGAAACATCCCGAGGGGGCTGGGGGCAGAAATCTTCCTTCCTGCTTTAGCAGCTCGTAAAAGGCCTGACCTTGGCAGCCAGGCTGTGAGCAGAGGGATGTGGAAGGTGCAGGGACTGGCATCACCCAAGGGAGGTGCCCTCCTGCCCAGAGCCCAGCAGCAGCCCACAGGGACTGACAGCCAAGTGCCACCTGAACCTAGCAGGACTTGGACCTTCTCACACCTCACCCCAGCTGGGCTCCGCTCTGCCTCTGCCTCTGCTCACACATGCTCAGCAGCCAGGATGGCCACTTGGCTGTTCAACAGCAGTCCTTCCTGGACAAAAGGAGGCTGAGGGGAGACCTTCTGGCTCTCTGCCACCCCCTGAAAGGAGGTTGGAGAGAGGTGGGGGTCAGTTTCTTCCCCCTAGTAACAAGCAACAGGACACACATCTGCATCTGGGTCAGGCCAGCCCCAGGCACAAATCCAGGCTGGGTGCAGAGTGGGTTGAGAGCAGCTCTGAAGAAAGAGCCGTGGGGGTGCTGGGTGCTGAGCAGCTGCCCAGGAGCCAGCAGTGCCCTCCTGCAGCCCAGCAGGCACCTGTGTGCTGGCTGCAGCCAGAGCAGTGTGGGCAGAGGGCAGCAGAGGGGATTCTGCCCCTTGGCTCTGCTCACCTCCAATCCTGCCTCCAGCTCTGGGGTCCCCAGCAGGAGAAGGACACAGAGCTGTGGAGAGAGGCCAGAGGAGGCCACAAAGATGATCCCAGGGCTGGAGCAGCTCTGCTGTGAGCACAGGCTGAGGGAGCTGGGGGTGTGCAGCCTGGAGAGGAGAAGGCTCCAGGGGGACCTCAGAGCTGCCTGCCAGGACCTGAAGGGATCCTGCAGGAAGGCTGCAGAGAGACTTTTTTGGTTTAGGGTGGAAGGGACCTTCAAGACCATCCAGTTCCAACCCCCTGCCATGGGCAAGGACACATCCCACTAGGCAGGTTGCTCAAGGCCTCCTGTTCCAGCCCTTCAATAGCCAAAAAGAGAGCCCAGCACTCAAGATGTGACCTCAGCATGGCCAGCACAGGGCACAATCACTTCCTTACTTCTTGTGGCCACACTGTATAGGACACCACTCTGCTGAATCAGAGATGCAGACTGCACAGGGCTGGAAGGGAGCCTCAGAGGGCATCTTGGCCAACCCCCTGCAGGCAGCAGGGACACCTCCAGCTACAGCAGGCTGCCCAGGGACACAGCCAGGCTGATCCTGAATGTCTCCAGGCATGGAGCCTCATCCCCCTCCCTGGGCAGCCTGTGCCAGTCTCTCCCCAGCCTCACTCTGCAGAACTTCCTCCTGATGTCCAACCTAACTCTGCCCTGCTCCACTTCCAAACCCTTGTCCCTCATCCTATCCCCACAGCCCCTTCTGAGCAGTCCCTCCCCAGCCTGCCTGGGCGTCCCCTGCATCTGCAGCTCTGAGGTCTCCCTGGAGCCTTCTCTTCTCCAGGCTGAACAGCCCCAACTCTCCCAACCTGTGCCCATAGCAGAGGTTCCTCAGCCTCTGATCGTCTTGGTAGCCTCCTCTGGACCCTCTCCATCATCTCCAGGTCCTTCCTGTGCTGAGGGCTCCATATCAGGCCCCAGCCCTGCAGGTGAGGTCTCCCCAGAGCAGAGCAGAGGGCAGGATCCTCTCTCTCCAGCTCTGCCCACACTGCTTTGGATGCAGCCCAGGCTGCCCTTGGCCTTCTGTGCTGCCAGTGCCCATTGCTGGCTCCTGCCCAGCTTCTCCCCCCCAGCACCCCCAAGTCCTTCCCTACAGGACTGCTCTCACTCTCATCACCCCCAGCCTGGATTGGTACTGAGGGTTGCCCAGACCTAGCTGCAGGACCTTGCCCTTGGCCTTACTGAACCTCCTGTGTCCTACTTGGACAACTGCTCCTGCAGCACAGAGCTGCCTCCACTCCTGCCTCTGCTGGTTCAGAGCTCCTCATGCTGCCTGGCTGGCTTTGCTCACACAACCCTCTCCTGTTTATAAAGTTAAGGAAATTGTCTGCAGTCAGTGGAGCCCAAACATCTCCCTGTTATTCAAACAGAACATTTTATTTACACAGCCCCTTCCAGAGGCAGAGAAGGGATCCAAACATCCCAGAAGGATGTCTTTGTGCCTCCAATGGCAGGGGAGGTATGCAGGGGAGAACAGGAACCCCAGGCTCTGGTTGGCCTTCACTCCAGTTCTCAGCGCTGGTACTTTTCAAACACTCCAGAAGAGTTTTACAGCTTGTTTGGAGAAGCTGCAACTCTAAATCCTTCTGGGCTGGCAGGCAAGCAGCAAGCTTTGCATCATCTCCTAGCAGAGGAAATGAACTGCCCAGAGCAGCCAAGGGGGCTGGAGGGTGACCGGGGCTGAAAGAATTCCAGTGGTTTAACTTGGGTCACCAGAATGAAGTCCTGGCCTACAGCCAGCCAGAATCCCAGCATCCCAGCATGGTGGGGCTGGAAGGGACCTCTGGGCATCACTCAGCCCAAACCTCTGCTCCAGCAGGGCACCCACAGCAGCTTGCCCAGCAGCACAATGCCCAGGGGGGGTTGGAAGCTCTCCACACCAGGAGACTCCACAACCTCTCTGGGCAGCCTGCTCCAGCCCTCCAGCACCCTCACCCCAAACAACTTTCTCCTCCTGCTCAGCTCCAACCTCCTGCCTTCCACTTTCTGCCCCTTGCCCCTTGGCCTGGCCCTGGGCACCACTCAGCAGAGCCTGGCCCCAGCCTCTTGCCCCCTGCCCACAGCTCCTTTAGCTCTTGCTGAGCATTGCTCAGCTGCCCTCTGGGGCTGTTCTTCTGCAGGCTCTCAGCCCCAGGGCTCTCAGCCTTTGCTCCTCACAGAGCTGCTCCAGGCCCCTCAGCAGCTCTGCAGCCTCCCCATGACTCTCTTCAGCAGTTCCCTGCCTCTGGAACTGGGGAGCCCAGAACTGGAGCCAGGACTCCAGCTGTGGCCTGACTTGCCTGATGGTTCTGCCACAGCAAAACACAGAGAGGTCTGTGCCTGAAACCAGCTGAGTTGCACAGCTGAAGGCACCTCTGGAGGCACCAGCGCTGCCCAAAGCCCCACCAGGACTTGAAGGAAAGCTGCACATGGACAAACAAACAGAGAAATCCCACCCAAAATATCTCACTGACAGCATTTACACTTCTGCAATGGCACTTGTGCTGAGGCCACAAAGCACAGGGTCACAGACTGGGTTGGGTTGGAAAGGACCTCAAAGGTCATCCAGTGCCCACTCCCTGCCATGGGCAGGGACACCTCCCACCAGCCCAGCTTGCTCAAGGCCTCATCCAGCCTGGACTTCAACACCTCCAGGGAGGGGACAGCCACAGCCTCCCTGGGCAGCCTGTGCCAGTCTCTCCCGACCCTCACTCTCAACAATTTCTTCTTCCTCTCCACTCTCACTCTTCCCTCTCCCAGCTCAAAGCCATTGTCCCTCATCCTGGCACTCCCAGCCCTTGGCCAAAGTCCCTCCCCAGCTCTCCTGGAGCCCCTTCAGGTACTGCAAGACTGCTCTGAGGTCTCCCTGGAGCCTTCTCCTCTGCAGGCTGCCCAAGCCCAACTCTCCCAGCCTGGCCTCCCAGCAGAGCCCTTCCAGCCCTGCCAGCATTGCTGTGGCCTCCTCTGGTCCTGCTCCAACAGCTCCCTGGCTGTGCTGTGCTGAGGGCTCCAGAGCTGCCCCAGCACTGCAGGGGGTCTCAGCAGAGCACAGCAGAGGGGCAGAATCCCCTCCCTGCCCCTGCTGCCCACGTACTGGAAGGCTGCTCTAAGGTCTCCCTTAATAATAGCTGAACCTGCTTAAGAAACTGCTCCACTGATGACATTTCACTCTTGATGCCAAGGCCTCTGAGGTCTGCTGAGGGCTGCCCTGTGCCATCCAGTCAACACCAAAGAACCACACAACTGTTTGGGCTCCAAAAGGTCTCTCAGATCCTCGAGTGCAACCTTCAACCCAACACAACCAAAGCCAGGAGTGACCTTTCCCCAGGCTCCAGTTTTATTCATACACAGCTCAGAGTAGTCTGCAGTGACAAAAGAGGTGGAACAGAAGAAAAGTGTCAGGCAAAGTTACAGCTCCCAAGGGCTGTCATTTCATTCTGTTTTGGATAGATGTGGCCTGCAGAGCCTGCCGCAAGTCAAGACCTTGCTGCAAATCAAGACCCTGCTGCAAGTCAAGACCCTGCTGCAAATCAAGACCCTGCTGCAAGTCAAGACCCTGCTGCAAATCAAGACCCTGCTGCAAGTCAAGACCTTGCTGCAAATCAAGACCCTGCTGCAAGTCAAGACCCTGCTGCAAATCAAGACCCTCCTGCAAGTCAAGACCCTGCTGCAAGACTCTGCTCAAGGGAGCAGCTCTACCTTCCATGAATGAAGCTGGGTTCCACGCAGCTTTTAGCCTAGAACACAAAATGCACAGAAAGAGTCTGCTCTGAACTGAACTCCACTCAGGTATATGAAAGCTGAAGCTGCTCTGCTCTGCAGACAGCCTGAGAGAGTTGGGGTTGTGCAGGCTGCTCCCAGGAGACCTTCTGGTGGCCTTGCAGCATCTGCAGGGGGCTCCAAGAAAGCTGGGGAGGGACTTTGGAGGGTGTGAGGGAGGGATAGGAGTGGGGGGGATGGAGCAAAAGTAGAAGTGGGGAGATGGAGATTGGCTGTGAGGAAGAAGTTGTTGGCCAGGAGGGTGGTGAGAGCCTGGCAGAGGTTGCCCAGGGAGGTGGTGGAAGCCTCATCCCTGGAGGTGTTTGCAGCCAGGCTGGAGGTGGCTGTGAGCAACCTGCTGGAGTGTGAGGTGTCCCTGCCCATGGCAGGGGGTTGGGACTGGCTGAGCCTTGAGCTCCCTTCCAGCCCTGACAGTTCTGTGTCTGTGACTCTCCACACTCTTGGTATCAGCCCAGCAGGCACAAGCTCAGCTGTGAGTGATGGAAGTGCTGCTTGGTAGCTCCATCAGTGCCTTGCCAGCAGGACTGCACCCTCAGCAAGTCTGCAGCCTGGAAGCCTTTTCCAATCTGGATGATTCTGTCCTTCCAGGAGTGGTCTGGGGGCCATGCCTCAGGGATGGGATCCATCCAGAGGGACTTGCACAGATGCCCCTTGCACAGAGGGACATCCAGAGGGACATCCACAGGGACTTGGAGAGCTGGGCCCAAAGCAACCTCATGGAGGTCAACAAGGCCAAGCACAAGGCTCTACACCTGGGTTGGGACAACCCCCAGCATCCACCCAGGCTGAGGGATGCAGGACTGGAGAGCAGCCCTGGGGAGAAAGCCTTGGGTGCGCTGGGGGTGCAGAGCTGGCCAGGAGCCAGCACCCAGCACTGCCAGCACAGCCCCAGCCTGGCCTGGGCTGAGCCCCAGCAGTGTGGGCAGCAGGGGCAGGGAGGGGATTCTGCCCCTCTGCTGTGCTCTGCTGAGACCCCCTGCAGTGCTGGGGCAGCTCTGGAGCCCTCAGCACAGCACAGCCAGGGAGCTGCTGGAGCAGGGCCAGAGGAGGCCACAGCAATGCTGGCAGGGCTGGAAGGGCTCTGCTGGGAGGCCAGGCTGGGAGAGTTGGGCTTGGGCAGCCTGCAGAGGAGAAGGCTCCAGGGAGACCTTCTCGTGGCCTTGCAGTGCTCCAAGGGCCAGCAGAAAGCTGGGGACAGACTTCAGAGCAGGACCTCTTGTGCCAGGCCAAGGGGGGATGGTTTGGACTGCAAGAGGGAGCTGGAGAGTGGAGAGAAGGAGAAATGTTTGAGGCTGAGGGTGGGGAGAGCCTGGCCCAGGCTGCCCAGAGAGATGGAAGCTGCCCCATGGCTGGCAGCAGCACAGGTCAGGGTGTTTGGGGCTGTGAGCAACCTGCTCTGGCTGGGGATGGCCCTGGGGGCTGTAAGGGGCTGGGCTGGGGAAGCTTTAAAGCTCCCTCCCAAGCCCAATCCTTCCATGACCCCAGGATTTATTCTCAGGCAAACAGAAAAATAAAATCTGGAATAAATCTTCTTTTAACATTGATCTGCATTGAACTCTGCTGATGTGGTGGAAGATTGGGGCCAGCTCCTGTGCTTGTGCACAGCCTCAGTGCTGAAATGCCAGCAGAGGAATATTTAGTGTCCTGCTCTGGTTACAGACTCTGCCTTGTCGTTAGCTATTTAATTAGGAAAGGAAAGCTAATGTCTCATCAGGCAGTGCTCATGGTAACAGAGGAATTACAGCAAACACATTCCCTGGGACAGAGAAATGAAGACATGACAAAGGCTGCTTGATCAGCACTGAAAGCCCTGACAGATCAAAGCCTGCAGTGCTGAGGGCACAAAGCTGCTGCTGCCCACAGCTCTCTCTTCCTCTGCTGCCACCTTGGGTGTTCCAAGCTGCTCAGCTCTGTGTAAATCAGGAGGAAAAAGCATCAGAGTGGCAAATAAGTAACAAAGAAAGAAATAAAATAAGTCCACACTATGCTCTGGCCATCCTGGAGGGTGAGGGGATGGAGGCAGCCTGAGTGAGTCTGCAGAGGACACTGAACTGGGTGGCAGTGTTGATCTGCTGGAGGGCAGGGAGGCTGTGCAGAGGGACCTGGCCAAGGGGCAAGGGGCAGAAAATGGAAGGCAGGAGGTTGGAGCTGAGCAGGAGGAGAAAGTTGTTTGGGGTGAGGGTGCTGGAGGGCTGGAGCAGGCTGCCCAGAGAGGTTGTGGAGTCTCCTGGTGTGGAGAGCTTCCAACGCCCCCTGGGCATTGTGCTGCTGGGCAAGCTGCTGTGGGTGCCCTGCTGGAGCAGGGGTTGGGCTGGGGGATGCCCAGAGGTCCCTTCCCACCCCATCATGCTGGAATTCCAGGGATTCCCGTTGCTCCAAAGGAGGTTTATGTTGGAATTCAGAAGAAACTTCTTGACTGAAAGGGTTCTCAAAGCCTGGCACAGGCTGCCCTGGGAGGTGGTTAATTCCCCATCCCTGGAGGTGCTTCAAAGCCACAGTACTGTGGTGCTGAGGGCCATGGCTTAGCCCCAAACATGGCAGAGCTAAGAGAATGGTTGGACTGGGTGAGCTGAAAGAGCTTTGCCAGCCCAAACCATTCCATGAAGCAGGCAGATGAAACCCTCATGGTCAAAGGGAGAAGAGGATGGCAGCTGCAGACCCACACATGCAGGGGTGGGTGGAAGGGCTCCAGAGCAGGAGACTCCACAACCTCTCTGGGCAGCCTGCTCCAG
>VXBD01014924.1:21210-38125 GCA_013399975.1 Indicator maculatus
CAGGGAAGTGCTGGAGAGAGTGCAGGGCAGGCTGCAAAGCTGCTGAGGAGCCTGGAGCAGCTCTGTGAGGAGCAAAGGCTGAGAGCCCTGGGGCTGAGAGCCTGCAGAAGAGCAGCCCCAGAGGGCAGCTGAGCAATGCTCAGCAAGAGCTAAAGGAGCTGTGGGCAGGGGGCAAGAGGTTGGGGCCAGGCTCTGCTGAGTGGTGCCCAGGGCCAGGCCAAGGGGCAAGGGGCAGAAAGTGGAAGGCAGGAGGTTGGAGCTGAGCAGGAGGAGAAAGTTGTTTGGGGTGAGGGTGCTGGAGGCCTGGAGCAGGCTGCCCAGAGAGGTTGTGGAGTCTCCTGGTGTGGAGAGCTTCCAACCCCCCCTGGGCATTGTGCTGCTGGGCAAGCTGCTGTGGGTGCCCTGCTGGAGCAGGGGCTTGGGCTGGGTGATGCCCAGAGGTCCCTCCCAAACATGTTGGGATGGTGTGAAGAGCCTCACACAGCCACTGACACAGCCAGAAACAGCTCAGCTGAACAAGTTTTTGAACACCCAGGCAGCTGAGCCAACCAGAGGCCAAAGAGGGAGCATTCAGAGAAAAGTGCTGGCTGTGGCACACCCCCACCCCCTAACTGAGCAGGAGCTCTGTCTGTCTGCCATCTCTCTGTCTGCTCACCCCTCAGTGTTTTGGCCCACAGCAGGGCTGCCCCAGGGATGATCCCTGTGCAGCACAGCCTCCTGCAGCAGCTCCTCAGCAAGCAGCACACACAGAGGTGTGGAGGCACTGCAGGAGGCCATTCTGCTCTCATCCCCTGCAGGCTCTGCCAATACAGCTCAGAGCCATCTCCACTGATCACCCCAGCACCAGCTGTGCTCCTGCCCTGCCCTGCACAGGCTGCAGCAGTGTGCTAAGGTCACTCAGAGAGGGTCAAACGAGGCCAAGAGCTGGGTGCAGCACCTGGGTCACAACAACCCCAGGGAGGTTCCAGGCTGGGGCAGAGGGGTTGGAAAGTGCCCTGCAGAAAAGGCCCTGGGGGTGCTGGGTGGCAGCAGCTGGAGCTGAGGCAGCAGTGCCCAGGTGGNTGAGATCAGTGTTGTGCCCCTTGCCCCTTGGCCTGGCCCTGGGCACCACTGGGCAGAGCCTGGCCCCAGCCTCTTGCCCCCTGCCCACAGCTCCTTTAGCTCTTGCTGAGCATTGCTCAGCTGCCCTCTGGGGCTGCTCTTCTGCAGGCTCTCAGCCCCAGGGCTCTCAGCCTTTGCTCCTCACAGAGCTGCTCCAGGCCCCTCAGCAGCTTTGCAGCCTGCCCTGCACTCTCTCCAGCACTTCCCCGGCTCTGGAACTGGGCAGCCCAGAACTGGACCCAGGACTCCAGATGTGGCCTGACCTGGGTAGAGTAACAGGGGAGAAGAATTTCCCTTGACTTGCTGCCCACACTCTTGATGCCACCAGGGCACCTTGCTGGCTCCTGGGGAACTTGCTGTCCCCCAGCACCTCCAGCTCCTTCTCCATGGAGCTGCTTCCCAGCAGGTCTCCCCTCCCCTGTGCTGCTGCAGGAGGTTGTTCCTCCCCAGGGGCAGGACCCTACCCTTGCCCTTGGTGAGCTCCATGAGGCTCCCCTCTGTGCAGCCTGTCCAGCTCCTGCTGAATGGCAGCAGATGCAATTCCCTTACAGACCAATTTCAGCAGCACTGACACTTCAGGGCAGAGAGGTTGCCACCAACCTTCCTGCCTGGGCATTGCCAGCCCAGGAGGAGGATTTCTGACCCTCCGCAGGCCTCCCCCACCCTTTGGAGAGCCCTGACATTCAGAGCATGCCTCCTAAGGCAGCCCTGGTGGCAGGAAGCAGAAGGAAGCAGGCAGCTGAGCAGCACTATTTGCATCACACTGGGTTTCTCCACACCTTCCCCAAGCACTCAGCTATTGCCTCCATTAGCTGCTGCCTGAGCCCCGTGGAGATTGATTTCCTCTATTCATCACCACCCTCACCCACCACAAATATCCTTTCCCTGCTCTCCCCTGTGGGCACTGATGAATTCCTCTCTCCTGATGGATCTCTGCACACAACAGACAGCAGCCAGGCACGTCGGAGAGCAGCAAGCACTGACAGATCCCAGGCCCAGCTCACACCTGGGGACAGGCAGCTTTAGAGTCTCATCACCTCCCTGGCACCACTGATGGACTCCTTTGGCTGCTGGCTTTCACTGCTGGGCTGTGGCTGCAGAAGCCAACAGCACTGCAACCTTCCCAGAGCCCAGCTGGCACTGGACACAACTCCACCTACTCCAGATACTGAACTGTGATTGCTCTGTACAGAACCACAGCATTCTCTGGGTTGGAAGAGGCCTCCAAGCTCCTCCAGTCCAACACCAACCCAGCCCCACCATGGCCACCAAACCATGGCCCCAAGTGCCATGGCCACACCTTGCTGCAACACCTCCAGCCATGGGGACTCCACCACCTCCCTGGGCAGCCTCTGCCAATCCCTCACCACTCTTGCACCAAAGAAATTGTTCCTCAGCTCCAACCTAACCCTCCCCTGGCACAGTTTCAGGACATTTCCTCTCCTTCTGCCACCTGAGACTAGGGAGCAGAGCCCAACCCCCAGCTGGCTGCAGCCTCCTCTCAGGGAGCTGTGCAGAACAACCATGTGCAGCAGTGCTGTACCTGTTGCTCAGCAGATAGCTGCACATCAGCTGTTACCAGGACAGAGATGTCTCTTGAGCACAGCTTCACACCTTCAGAACCTCTGCTTTCATTCCTGGACGACTTAGACATCAACCATAGAACCACAGAATGGGTTGGAATGAAGCTCTCAAAGTCACCCAGTCCAACCCTCACAGCCCCCAGGGCCATCCCCAGCCAGAGCAGGTTGCTCACAGCCCCAAACACCCTGACCTGCACTGCTGCCAGCCATGGGGCAGCTCCCACCTCTCTGGGCAGCCTGGGCCAGGCTCTCCCCACCCTCAGCCTCAAACATTTCTCCTTCTCTCCACTCTCCAGCTCCCTCTTGCAGTCCAAACCATCCCCCCTTGGCCTGGCACAAGAGGTCCTGCTCAGAAGTCTGTCCCCAGCTTTCTGCTGGGCCCTTGGAGCACTGCAAGGCCACCAGAAGGTCTCCCTGGAGCCTTCTCCTCTGCAGGCTGCCCAAGCCCAACTCTCCCAGCCTGGCCTCCCAGCAGAGCCCTTCCAGCCCTGCCAGCATTGCTGTGGCCTCCTCTGGCCCTGCTCCAGCAGCTCCCTGGCTGTGCTGTGCTGAGGGCTCCAGAGCTGCCCCAGCACTGCAGGGGGTCTCAGCAGAGCACAGCAGAGGGGCAGAATCCCCTCCCTGCCCCTGCTGCCCACACTGCTGGGGCTCAGCCCAGGACAGGCTGGGGCTGTGCTGGCAGTGCTGGGTGCTGGCTCCTGGCCAGCTCTGCACCCCCAGCACCCCCAAGGCTTTCTCCCCAGGACTGCTCTCAGCTTGCATTGGTACTGGGAATTACCCCAGCCCAGGTGCAGGAGCTTGCCCTCAGCCTTGCTGAGCCTCAGGAGGTTCCCAGACACCTGCCTGGTGCCTTCTCCTCTTTGCTCAGCCCCTGTCACCCTCTCAGGGAGCATTAACTGAAGGCACAAAGCCAGCTGGCCTGGATGGGTAACTTTCAACTCCACTTCAAGCCCTCACCACTGAGCCAGTCCACAGCTTCCCAGACAGTTTGTGTGGGGAGCAGGAAACACCTCCAAGAAATGTGCTCAGAAACCAAATCAAGAAGGAGAATCAGAGACAGCAGCAGAGCTCTGGGCAGGAGAAGCACAGCAGCACGGCCAGAGGCTTCCCCTCAGCCAGGTCCTGCTCCAAGACTGCTCCTAACCAGCAGGCAGGGAGCAGAGGCCAGACATCCCCACCCTAGATGGCATCACTGGAGCCAGGGAACCCGTTTTCTACTCCAAAGCCAGGCACCAGCATCCCAGTTTGGCTCTCCATGCTCAGCAGTGGTTTCCAAGGAAACCAGGGACTGGCTGAGCCCTGCAGAGCGCCAGTCCTGCACTCCCTGCCTCCCCAGTGCACCACAGCACCTCCCTCCTCACACAAACCCCCAGGCAGGGGCTCCTCCAGCACCCCTGCCAAACCCTCAGCCCATGGCAGGTGTGGAGGATGTCCAGGTGCACACCACGCACGCAAGCCACCTGCACACAAAGCACTGTGTGGGTGCTGGCAGGAGGAGACAGGAATTATTGGTGCTGGGTCAGGCTCCAACATCTCCATGGTCTCAGGTGAGAGAAGAGGAGGCACTGTCTTGAAATTGTGCCAGGGGAGGGTTAGGTTGGAGAGCAGGAAAAATGCTGCAAGAAAGACTGGACATTAGGAAAAGAAATTTCATGGCAAGAGTGGGCAGGCATTGGCACAGGCTGCCCAGGGAGCTGATGGAGTCACCAGCCCTGGGTGAGTTTAAAGGTGGTTTGGATGTGGTGCTTGGGGGCGTGGTTTAGGGTGTACCTGGTAGAGTAGGGTTAATGGTTGGACATGGTGGTCCTGAGGGGCTTTCCACCCTGAATGTCTCTGTGAGTCTGTGAAGAGTGGTCAGGGACTGGCAGAGGCTGCCCAGGGAGGTGGTGGAGTCCCCATGGCTGGAGGTGTTGCAGCAAGGTGTGGCCATGGCACTTGGGGCCATGGTTTGGTGGCCATGGAGGGGCTGGGTTGGGGTTGGACTGGAGGAGCTTGGAGGCCTCTCCCAAGGCAAACCATTCTCTGGTTCTCTGAATCTGTGCAGCACATGTTGCTGTGTGTCAGCCCTCCAAAACAAAGGCAAGCTCCAGGAAACAAGAACGTCAGAGACTGCTCTGACTGCACCAACCCACCAGCAAAGGGCAAAACAGCAGAACAGAAACATTCACACAAATATTTATCCTTCAGCCTGCCACAACTGCAACTATTTTGGCACCATGAGATGCCAAAAAGGAAAAAATACCTGCAGCACAGGCAGGAAGCAAGGAGCACCAGCTGTGAGAGCAAAGTAGCATTGAAACCACCACTGTCTTCACTTTGCTTCTGAAAACTGTGTCCAGTTCTGGGCTCCCCAGTTCCAGAGACAGGGAACTGCTGAAGAGAGTCATGGGGAGGCTACAAATCTGCTGAGGGGCCTGGAGCAGCTCTGTGAGGAGCAAAGGCTGAGAGCCCTGGGGCTGAGAGCCTGCAGAAGAGCAGCCCCAGAGGGCAGCTGAGCAGTGCTCAGCAAGAGCTAAAGGAGCTGTGGGCAGGGGGCAAGAGGCTGGGGCCAGGCTCTGCTGAGTGGTGCCCAGGGCCAGGCTCTGCTGAGTGGTGCCCAGGGCCAGGCCAAGGGGCAAGGGGCAGAAAGTGGAAGGCAGGAGGTTGGAGCTGAGCAGGAGGAGAAAGTTGTTTGGGGTGAGGGTGCTGGAGGGCTGGAGCAGGCTGCCCAGAGAGGTTGTGGAGTCTCCTGGTGTGGAGAGCTTCCAACCCCCCCTGGGCATTGTGCTGCTGGGCAAGCTGCTGTGGGTGCCCTGCTGGAGCAGGGGGTTTGGACTGGATGATCTCCAGAGGTCCCTTCCCACCCCACCATGCTGGAATTCCAGGGATTCCCGTTTGAAAGCAGAGCTTTCCAGAAAGAGAACTTAAGATAAGGATTGTAGGAGATCTGAAACCACAGCCAAGCAGGAGAACCAAGGAAACTGTCACCCATCAAATCTCTCTGACCTTTGGAACTCTCTAAAGGAGAACTTTTCCTCTCTGTCCTCCAGTTTTGCATCTGCTGAAGCTCAGGATGACTTTCACTGTCTGGGGAGAAAGCCTTCCCATTCCTGCTCTGGGATCTCCTTGTTTGGGGATGGTTTTTAAAACTATCCCCTACAGCAGTGCCCCAGGAATGCTGGCATCGAGTTGGGTGGCATTGCTGATCTGCTGGGGGGCAGGGAGGCTGTGCAGAGGGACCTGGCCAGGCTGGATCCAGGGGATGAGGCCAATGGGATGAGGTGCAACAAGGCCAAGAGCTGGGTGCAGCACCTGGGTCACAACAACCCCAGGAAGGCTCCAGGCTGGGGGCAGAGGGGCTGGAAAGTGCCATGCAGAAAAGGCCCNTATCTGAAACTGTGCCAGGGGAGGGTTAGGTTGGAGCTGAGGAACAATTTCTTCAGGAAAGACTGGAGTGGGCTGCCCAGGGAGGTGGTGGAGTCCCCATCTCTAGAGGGATTTGGAGGGTGTGTAGCTGTGGTGCTGAGGCCATGGTTGGGTGGTGACCTGGCAGTGCTGGGCTAAGGGTTAGACTCAATGGTCTTGGAAATCTTTTCCAAACCTTAATGATTCTATGACTTGATGATAGTAGAGGGAAGAGCAAAAGTTAATCCTCCAGCAACTGAATTTATGAGCATATATTAAAATTAAACTGAATTTCTGGGTTAATGACTTGAGCCCATGTCAGTGCTGTAAGCTGCCTTCAAACTACTGCACTGTTCTGCACCAGAGCAGAGATCAGAGGAAACTTCTTCCCTGAAAGGGCTCTCAACCCCTGGCCCAGGCTGCCCAGGGGTGTGGCTGAATGCCCACCCTGGAGGAGTTCCAAAGCAGCAGAGCTGTGGTGCTGATGCCATGGCTTAGCCCCAGCCTTGGCAGAGTCAGAGCCTGGTTGGAGGGGACGAGCTGAAGGGGCTTGCCCACCCCAGGTGATTCTCCTGCCCAAAACTCTTTCTGCATGTAGCTCCCCCAGGTATTTGTACAGTGTCAGAGGAGCAGCACTGTGCTTTCACAGGTGCTGTGCCTGCCCTGCACTGGCAAAGTCACTCTGCACAGGCAGCAGGAGACCTGAGCAGGCTCTGCTGCTCACTGCTGCTACGCAGCACCCAAGGTCGGTGAAGCTGCAGTGCTGCTGCTCCTCAGCACAGCAAGAGGCAGACAAGAAAATGGCAAAATTGGTGGTGGCTTCAGCAGCTCTGTGCTCTCAGCTGCTTTTTGTTTTCCTCTGAACAAAGCACCTCAGGTCTAGAGGATGTCTATCAAGCACAAACATCACCTGACTGAACAAGTGGAGGCAGGGATGACCTCCAACTCGATGTGCCAGCAGAGAAAAAACTTTGTCATAGAATCACAGGATGGGATGGGTTGGAAGGGAACTTAGAGATCCCCCAGTGCCAAGCCCCTGTGATGGGCAGGGACACCTCCCACCAGCCCAGCTTGCTCAAGGCCTCATCCAGCCTGGACTTCAACACCTCCAGGGAGGGGACATCCACAGCCTCCCTGGGCAACCTGTGCCAGTCTCTCCCCAACCTCACTCTCCACAATTTCTTCCTCCTCTCCCCTCTCACTCTCCCCTCTCCCAGCCCAAAGCCATTGTCCCTCAGCCTGGCACTCCCAACCCTTGGCCAAAGTCCCTCCCCAGCTCTCCTGGAGCCCCTTCAGGTCCTGGGTGGCTGCTCTGAGGTCTCCCTGGAGCCTTTTCTTCTCCAGACTGAGCAGCCCCAACTCTCCCAGCCTGGCCCCACAGGGGAGGTTTTCCAACTCTCTGATCACCTTGGTGGCCTCCTCTGGACATACTCCAACAGGTCCAGGTCCTTCTTGTGCTGGGGGCACCAGAGCTGGGTGCCATCCTCTGTTCAGTAACTAAACACACCACAGTTATTCCTTACTAGCAATAGCCTCACAGAGAGCCAAGCTAGCAGCAACCACCCCTCCCCACCTCCCAGCACATTGAGGAGCACAGAAGCAAGTCACAGAGGTGGCCTTCTGGTGTGGAGGAAGGCCCCAGCCACCAGCAGCACCAAGGCCAAGCCAGACCTGCCAAGCAGGGTGCAGTGGCATTGAGCTGATGGCATTCATGGCTCTCCTCTGCCAGGAAGCAGATGACTCTGCACAGCAAAGCCTCAAGCCCTGCCCAGCACCAGGAAGCTTTCTCTCAGCCCTGCTGCAGGAACCCAAGTGAAACAACTTGCCAAGAGAGGAGCCAGCTCAGGAGGCACCTCCAGCAAGCTGCCTTGGCCTGCTAGAGCAATGAGGTAAGCTGAGAGCTGAGCTGCTGGGGAAGCAACAGGGGCCACAGACCCTTGCTGCAAGAGGTCCAGGGCTGTCCTCCCTTCCCAGCATCCAGGAGCTTCCCCAAGCACATCTGCCAGCTGTAGCCAAGCACAACAACCAGGAGAAGGGTTGCACCACGCTGCCAAAAGAGCAAGACAAAGGTAAATCCCTCCCCTCCACAGCCACCAAGAGCAGGCAGGAGGGGGTAGAGGGGGATCATTGCCCCTGAGGAGGAACTTCTTTGCTGTGAGGGTGCTGCAGCTCTGCAGCAGGCTGCCCAGAGGGGTTGTGGAGTCTCCTTCCCTGAAGACTTTCCAGCCCCACCTGGGTGTGTTCCTGTGTGCCCTGCCCTGGGTGACCCTAATCTGGTAGGGGGGATGGACTGAATGATCTTTGGAGGTTCCTTGCAACCCCTCCCATTCTGTAATTCACCAAGGAAAATCCTCTCAGCAAGACCCTGAGATAGATTCTTCCCAAAGGCAATGCCCTTGGCCACATCTTGGATTGGTTGGTCAAACCCTGGAGGTGTTTGCAGCCAGGCTGGAGGTGGCTGTGAGCAACCTGCTGCAGTGTGAGGTGTCCCTGCCCATGGCAGGGGGTTGGGACTGGATGATCCTTGAGGTCCCTCCCAGCCCTGACAAGTCTGTGATAACCTTTCCCCACAGAGCTGCTTCCAGTGGCGAGACACTGCCCAGACACCACTCAACACATCAGCAAAGTCCTAATCCTAAACTCTTAAACCCCTACATCCTGAACATCTGAAATCCCCACTGACATTAATCATGGAATCAGAGATTGTTTGGGGTGGGGAAGCCCTCCAAGTTCATCCAGTCCAACATCAGCCCAACCCCCACCGTGGCCACCAAACCATGGCCCCAAGTGCCATGGCCACACCTTGCTGCAACACCTCCAGCCATGGGGACTCCACCACCTCCCTGGGCAGCCTCTGCCAATCCCTCACCACTCTTACACCAAAGAAATTTTTCTTCCTTTGTGCAGAAGTTGAGTCAAGACTTAGCAGATCTTTCCAGGCTCATTGATGTTGTTCTGGAGAAGAATTTAGCACCATTCAGATGGATTCAGGATCTTGTCACATCAAAGCCACAGCAGGTAACTGCTCTCAAGCCAAAGACAAATGCATTTCAGTTAGTCAGTTGGTCACACCGCACTCAATCGCATCTTGAAACCACCCCAGGCTGGACCACCACATCCCTTGCTGAGGACTGCAGTTGACAAAATATCTTTTGCAGCACAACACCAAAACCAGAAAGTCACAAGGTTAGAGGGCACCATCTCCACTCTGGTTTCACAGCTCCCAGCCCACATTCATGATACAACCACTGTAGGAGGCTGTCCTAGCTTCTGATCACACAGAGCCCCAGCATGGTGGGGCTGGAAGAGACCTCTGGACATCACCCAGCCCAAGCCCTGCTCCAGCAGGGCACCCACAGCAGCTTGCCCAGCAGCACAATGCCCAGGGGGGGTTGGAAGCTCTCCACACCAGGAGACTCCACAACCTCTCTGGGCAGCCTGCTCCAGCCCTCCAGCACCCTCACCCCAAACAACTTTCTCCTCCTGCTCAGCTCCAACCTCCTGCCTTCCACTTTCTGCCCCTTGCCCCTTGGCCTGGCCCTGGGCACCACTCAGCAGAGCCTGGCCCCGGGCACCACTCAGCAGAGCCTGGCCCCAGCCTCTTGCCCCCTGCCCACAGCTCCTTTAGCTCTTGCTGAGCATTGCTCAGCTGCCCTCTGGGGCTGCTCTTCTGCAGGCTCTCAGCCCCAGGGCTCTCAGCCTTTGCTCCTCACAGAGCTGCTCCAGGCCCCTCAGCAGCTTTGCAGCCTGCCCTGCACTCTCCCCAGCACTTCCCTGTGTCTGGAACTGGGCAGCCCAGGACTGGACCCAGGACTCCAGCAGTGTCCTGGATAGTGTCAAATAGAGGGGTAGGAGAACCTCCTTCAACCAGATGACCACATTCTTAATACACCAAATTATGTCACCCAGCAGTCTCCAGAGGTTAAATTGTGTTGGAAACATCCTGCAGTGGATTTTAGAAAGAGGGAAGCACAGAGTTTAAGAAATGAAGTTGGGGTTTTGCCTTGGGTCGGGTTTTGCTTGGGTCAGGTTTGAGACTTTTAAGTAGTGGAGGGCTGCTGGGCAGCAGGGTGTGGACCCCAGGAATGAACTGCAGCAGTTCAGTGCCTGCAGACACTCCGGAAGAGCTTTCCAGCAGCCCTGGGGGGTTGAGGACCATTATGACCACTTTAGAAGACACCTCCAGCCACAGAAGATGTGCACATTGGCCTTCAAAGAACCAGTTTGGTCCTTGAAGGGATTTTGTTCCATCTCTTGTACTTCAGTTGTGTTCCTCAAGCTATGCAACTGAGCCACTGCCTTTTTTTAACTCCTCACTACAACTCCCAGGCTGTTCCTCCCCCCCAGACCCTATCTCTGGAATTCTGGCAGATTCCTCAGCCTCACACTTAAAGCATTCCTAAGGCTGTGAACTCACCCCCCAAAAAAGGCATTTTTCAGCTTACTCAACGTTTTGCAGAACTGAGGAAACATTTTGCTGCTATCTCACAGCACAGAGAGCTCCCACCAGTGAGAACCTCAGCCCTGCAGGTCTCTTGACTCTCAGCACCTCTCCACTTGGTCTGACATCCTGCTTCAACTTTTATTTTCCTTACTGTTCACCAGAGGCAGCTGAGGGCTTGGCCTGCTGGAAAGCAGCTCTGGGGAGAAGGACCTGGGAATGCTGGTGGCAAAGCTCCCCAGGAGCCAGCAATGTGGCCCCATGAGCAAGAAGGTCAGTGGTGTCCTGGAGTCATGAAGACTCTGGCCAGCAGGTCAAGGAAGGTTCCCCTCACCTTCTGTTCTGCCCTAGTCAAGCCACAGCTGGAGCACTGGGGCCAGGTCTGGGCTCCCCAGCTCCAGAGGGACAAGAAGTGCTGGAGAGAGTGCAGTGCAGGCTGCAAAGCTGCTGAGGGGCCTGGAGCAGCTCTGTGAGGAGCAAAGGCTGAGAGCCCTGGGGCTGAGAGCCTGCAGAAGAGCAGCCCCAGAGGGCAGCTGAGCAATGCTCAGCAAGAGCTAAAGGAGCTGTGGCACAACGTGGAGGGCAGGAGGTTCCACCTGAACAGGAGGCTTGGTGTTAGGGTGCTGGAGGGCTGGAGCAGGCTGCCCAGAGAGGTTGTGGAGTCTCCTGGTGTGGAGAGCTTCCAACCCCCCCTGGGCATTGTGCTGCTGGGCAAGCTGCTGTGGGTGCCCTGCTGGAGCAGAGGGTTGGGCTGGGTGATGCCCAGAGGTCCCTTCCAACCACACCATGCTGGGATTCTGGCATTGCTTGATGCTGGAAAACAAAATACTCCAATTACTGCCTTCCATGACAGCTCCCTTGACAGCTGTTGCCAATTACCAAACAAAACAGCTGCTTAAAAATCAAGGTCCTGGGTAGTTTCCCATGGCAAACAAAAAGCAACAGAACCAAAGAGACCAGAGGTAGAGCTTCCTCCTCCAGAAGGCTGCTCCTTGGTCTGCAGCTCTGTGAGATCTTTATTAACAGCTGGAACAACCTCAGCAGTATGCTTTCCCTGCTGACAGGCTGTTAGCAGCCAGGATATATCCTGCCAGGGGTCAAAGGTGTGGAAAAACAAACAGCAGCACTTTCAGATGATGAGGAACATGCAGAGTGACAAAGATGCCAATGTCTGTCTTCTCTCCCTGGACTCATAACTTGGAAAGCAAGGGCAGGATGTGGCCCTGCACAGATATTAGCCCTGAACTCCTCATGTGAACACACAAAGTCCCCTTTCACATGGAAAAAGGAAAAATTCAGAAGGAAAACAAACCCAACCCTGCAACACTCTGAATATAATCTGCACCAGAAATGGTAAGGTTGATGTGCTCCACAACATCTCACAGTCAATGTAATGTCACAGAAACACACAGCAGGGTTTGGTGGGATGGGACCTCTGGGCATCACCCAGTCCAACCTCCTGCTCCAGCAGGGCACCCACAGCACAGGAGCTTGCCCAGGAGCACGATGCCCAGGGGGAGTTGGAAGCTCTCCACACCAGGAGACTCCACAACCTCTCTGGGCAGCCTGCTCCAGCCCTCCAGCACCCTCACCCCAAACAACTTTCTCCTCCTGCTCAGTTCCAACCTCCTGCCTTCCACTTTCTGCCCACAGCTCCTTTAGCTCTTGCTGAGCATTGCTCAGCTGCCCTCTGGGGCTGCTCTTCTGCAGGCTCTCAGCCCCAGGGCTCTCAGCCTTTGCTCCTCACAGAGCTGCTCCAGGCCCCTCAGCAGCTTTGTAGCCTGCCCTGCACTCTCTCCAGCAGCTCCTTGTCCTTCTTGAACTGAGGAGCCCAGAAGTGGCCCCAGGACTCCAGCTGTAGCCTCCCTAGAACAGAGTAAAGGAGGGGAGAACCTCCCTCCACCTGCTCTCCACACTGTCCCTCATGCACCCATTTTCCATGAGGCAATGAAATTCACTTTCATGATCCAACCACTTTATAACTCAGAATCTTCTGCATGAAATAGAATCATACAATCAGAATGGTCTGGGTTAGAAGGGACCTCCAATGGTCACCCATCCAACCCCTCTGCACTCAGCAGGGACACCCTCCAATAGGTCATTTTGCCCACAGCCCAGTCCAGCCTCACCTAGAGTATCTCCAGGGATGGGGCCCCAGTGATCTCCCTGGGCACCTTTCACAGACACTTCAGCAGAGTCATAGAATCACAGAACTGTCAGGGCTGGAAGGGACCTCAAGGCTCATCTAGTTCCAACCCCCTGCCATGTGCAGGGACACCTCACCCTAGATCAGGTTGCTCAAACCCACAGCATCAGAAGTCTACCATTACCTTGATGATCACAGAATCATTTTGGCTGGAAGAGACCTTCAAGATCATGAAGTTCAACCATTACCCCAACACAGGGGAATCACTCCCAAGCCATTTCCCTCAGCATCACACTCACAGGACTCCTCCCTCTTTCTAGCAGACTCTCACCTACCACTTCTGTGATCCCACCCATCTGAGGCCATCGTAGGTGTTCCACCAGAGCAGGAGGACAGGCACAGCACTAATGCCCACAGGCTAACAAACAACTGATGACTTCCTGAGTGTCCTCTTGCTGCTCCTGTTGCCCTATGCTGCCTGCAGACAGGCTGAAACTTTGGTGGCTTCCTCAAAACCAAAGGTTGGATGGCACCACCTCAGGATTCACTGATGACTGAATGGGGCCAGAAAATGTCAACCCTTCCTTGGGTACTGGAGCACCTCCTTGGGTGAGGAGCACTCCGAAGAGCACTCTCTGTCTCATCACTGGCATCAGGAATTGGGACCCCCTTACCCTCACAGGAAGGCCTTGGGGGTGCTGGGGGGGGAGAAGCTGGCCAGGAGCAGGCAGTGTGAGCTTGCAGCACAGAAGGCCAAGGACAGCCTGGGCTGCATCCAAAGCAGCACTGCCAGAGATGCAGAGAGGTGATTGTGCCACTTGGCTCTGCTGAGACCTCACCTGGTCACCTCTCCATCAGCTCCATCTCCTTCAGGCCATGGAAATGATCAGGGGGTTGGAGCAGCTCTGCTATGGGGACAGGCTGAGGGAGCTGGGGGTGTTCAGGCTGGAGAGGAGGAGGCTCCAGGGAGACCTCAGAGCAGCCTGCCAGGACCTGAAGGGGCTACAAGAAGGCTGCAGAGGGACTGTTCCCAAAGGCCTGCAGGGACAGGACCGGGGCAATGGCTTCAAGCTAGAGCATTAAGATTGGATGTGAGGAACAAGATCTTCACTATGAGGGTGGTAGAGCACTACAAGAGGTTGCCCAGGGAGGTGGTTGAGGCCCCATGCCTGGAGATCTTCAAGGGGAGGCTGGACAGGGCTCTGGGCAAGCTGATCTAGAGGAGGACGTCCCTGCTGAGTGCAGAGAGGTTGGACTGGATGAGCCTTGGAGGTCCCTTCCAACCCAGAGCATTCTGTGATTCTATCCCAAGGACTTGGACTGAAGTCCAGGCTAACCTCTTAGCATAAGTTTTGCAGTGGCCTACTCCACAATGAGTTATTGACTAAGTTCCTGAGCCTGTGCACTGGAATGCAGTCTCCATGGTTTCCCAGGTGCATTCCTGTGGGAATAGACCTGCCTGGTACCAACTGTCCATACCTGCCAAGTATGATGGATGACTGCACTGTTCAGGACTAATGCTTTGGAACAGAGGAATGGAACTGCTGCCAAGAGAGACTGATACCCTGGTACTGCTAAGGGCACCATGAACCTCAGTGAATTCAGCTCCTCACAGAACCATAGAACTGCCAAGGCTGGAAGGGACCTCAAGGCTCATCCAGTCCCACCCCCCCTGCCAAGGGCAGGGACACCTCACACTACAGCAGGTTGCTCACAGCCACCTCCATCCTGGCTGCAAAAACCTTCAGGGATGAGGCTTCCACCACCTCCCTGGGCAACCTGTTGCAGTGTATTATCAAGTCCTTCTAATACAAAAGCACAGCTCCTGGCCTGAGGAGAAAGACCTTGGAGTGCTGGTGGGCAGTAAGTTCTGCATGGGACAGCAAAGTGCCCTTGTGGCCAAGAGAGCCAAGGGGGTCCTGGGGGGCAGCAAGAGAAGTGTGGGCAGCAGGGCTGGGGAGGTGCCCTGCTGAGAGCACAGCTGCAATCCTGTGTCCAGGTCTGGGCTCCCCAGGTCAAGAGAGACAGAGAGCTGCTGGAGAGAGGCCAAGGGAGAGCTATGAGGATGATTTGGAGACTTGAGCATCTCCCCTGTGGAGAGAGACTGAGAGCCCTGGGGGTGTTTAGTGTGGANGCTCTTTTGGGTGGTGCACAGTGATCAGACAAGGACACAAACTGGAAGAGAGAAGGTTTCACTTCAGCATAAGGAAAAAATTCTTCAGTGTGAGGGTGCCAGAGCCCTGGAGCAGGCTGCCCAGAGAGGCTGTGGAGTCTCCTTGTCTGGAGCCTTTGTAGCCCTGTCTGGATGCGTTCCTGTGTGACCTATGCTGGATTCTCTGCTCCTGCTCTGGCAGGGGGTTGGACTGGAAGATCTGTGGACGTCCCTTCCAACACCTAACATCCTGTGAGCCTGTGTGATCCTGGTTTACTGCTGAAGTGACCCCCCTGGTGTGAGTCACCACAGCTCTTTGCACTTTGAGATCACACTAACGAACCACCACCAGTGCCCTGCTCAGACCCTGACAGCTGCTTTGGTATTTCCACTTCAACTTCCATGTCCCTTCCATCTCAACCTCCAGCACCACCACAAACAGTTCCCTTGAAATATCATCGAGATTGTGTCACGTTTGTTGAATCAAGGACCTCCCCTCAACCCCACAGGAGCACCCTGTGAGCCATGCTTGCCACTGCATGCAGACAAGCACAAGGAAAAGATCAGAATTTAGGTATTAATGGACTCAAATTAACCAAACCAGTTGAGCTTTCTCACTCAGGCTCCCCACCACTGACAGAGCCAATCGTCTGGATTGCATTTTCATAGAGTCACAGAATGGGTTAGGTTGGATGGGACCTTAAAGCTCATCCAGCTCCAACCCCCTGCCATGGGCAGGGACACCTCCCACCAGCACAGCTTGCTCAAGGCCTCATCCAGCCTGGACTTCAACACTTCCAGAGTGGAGGCAGCCACAGCCTCCCTGGGCAACCTGTGCCAGTCTCTCCCCACCCTCACTCTCAACAATTTCTTCCTATCTCCACTCTCACTCTCCCCTCTCCCAGCTCAAAGCCATTGTCCCTCAGCCTGGC
Organism: Indicator maculatus; assembly: GCA_013399975.1. NCBI lineage: Eukaryota > Metazoa > Chordata > Aves > Piciformes > Indicatoridae > Indicator > Indicator maculatus. Next base: position 36,950 of record VXBD01014924.1, read on the forward strand.
ACTCCCAGCCCTTCTCCAAAGTCACTCTCCAGCTCTCCTGAAGCCCCTTCAGGTACTGGAAGGCTGCTCTGAGGTCTCCCTGGAGCCTTCTCTTCTCCAGGCTCAACAGCCCCAACTCTCCCAGCCTGTCCCCATAGGGAAGGGTCTCCAGCCTCTGATCATCTTGGTGTAACTCATCATGAGAATTACAGGTAAACAAAATCCGTGGCTCATAGAATGATAGAATGGTTTGGGCTGGAAGAGACCTTAAATTAGACCATCATGTTTTCCTTAATTTTGGCATCTGCACCTGCCTTTCCACAGGGATGTTCAGATCTAAAGTGCTTATCAACTACAGACTGATGAACATCTGTTGCCAGAAGACTTCGCATCACCTCGGGAGGTTTCTGCCTTTGGACATAAGGCTCTGCGGGCTTCTTGTCTCCACAACCTGAGGGCTCAAACAGAGGAGCAAACGCTGAAGCTGTGAGCAGCAAGCCTCTGTTCCACCTGGGTGATTAAGGTCTGAAGCTGCCTGTTGACTTCAACACTGTCATGGGCATTGGAGTGCTGACCGCAGAAGGTCAGCAGGAAATAGCTTCTGAGGCGAGTGCCGGACACTACACCAATGCAAGACCTACAGCAAGGCACTTACACAGCGAGGCAGCAAAATTCCAGCTGGAAAAGGCTAACTGAAGGTTTCAGCAGGCTTCCTATGGCATTTCACCCTGCACAGCACCGTCCAGACTCCTTCTGCCGAAACCTGAAGCACGTCCCAGCGCTCTGAGGTGCTCGGTTGACGCTTTGAGGGCACCGAGGGGAGTGAGCACACGCACACACAACCCCGACGGAAAAAATCAACATTTTTGGATGCCAGACACCAGCCTACAGTTTACCTGAGGAAACTGATGCCGCTGGGCAGCCTTATCCCACCCCAGCTCCCCACCAGACACACCACGGCTGCCACGGAGCCTCCCGCGGGGAGCCATGCTCCCCACACGCCACGCAGCCCGGGTGGGCTCGGTGGGGCTTGGGGGCTGGTTCGGGGGACTGTTGATCCCCCCGCCTCCCTTTCCACTCGGGAGCCGCGGCCGTTCGCCTTAAAAGGGCAAAATATCTGTGGCGAAACAGCGGCGGGAAGAGGCGGGTTGAGGGGGGGAGCGGGCGGGCAGGCAGCAGAGCCGGCCGCCGCCGCCT
>VXBD01014924.1:41363-53661 GCA_013399975.1 Indicator maculatus
AAAAAAAAAAAACAAAAGAACAGGGTTGAGGAATTACAACTGCTCCACGCTGCTGTTGGAGAGGGCCTGGTCCCTGCTCTTCAGAAGCTGGAGGCTTTGCAGCTCCTTCCCCATCCTTGATGCAATTTTTCAGAGGCACATGGAAGGAAAAAAAAAACAAAAAACAACAAAAAGCCCACAAAAATCCCACAAAAGTAACAAACCCAGCAAAACTGGGTTATGTAAAATGCTTCAGTTCCCTGGCCCCTTGATGCCAGGCACAAAAGCAAAGCCCCCTGGTAGCTTACATGGGTTGCCAACCTGCTTTTAAGTTCAGCATTTTCCTCTCTCCTCTCTTCCCTCCATTTTGATTTTTGCATAACTCCGCTGGGAACAAAAGCACCAAACATCTCCTGAACATTTCCATTTTAAAAGAAGGGCAGCCCTTAAACAGATGAATTCCTGCTGCCTACAAGCCAGGACTGGGTGATAAACAAAATATTTTAATAGCAGTGAAGCTGACATGCTTCAAGTTTTATTGTTTTCCTCCCCCAGAGAAGATGAAACCAACTTCTGGACGAGGGAGACGGCAACGCAGTCAACTGAATCCCACCAGGCATCAAACGAGTCACAGCCCTGGGGCCACACTGGCATGCAGTTCCTTGATGACAAGCAGTAAAGTCACATTACTTGGCTTCTAGTAGATGTGCACAGCCACAGTAGATGTGGGACTGAGCCACCAGATCAGGAAGGATGCAGAGAAAAAGTCTGTGACCAGCAGGCTGAGGGAGGGGAGTCTGCCCCTCTGCTCTGCTCTGCTCTGCTCAGACCCCACCTGCAGCACTGCCTCCAGTTCTGGGGCCCCCTAGCACAAGAAGGACCTGGAGCTGGTGTAGAGGATCCAGAGGAGGCCACCAAGATGATCAGAGGGCTGTGGGAACAGGCTGGGAGAGCCTAGAGAAGAGAAAGTGCCAGGGAGACCTCAGAGCAGCTTTCCAGTAGCTGAAGGGGCTCCAGGAGAGCTGGGGAGGGACTTTGGAGAAGGGCTGGGAGTGCCAGGCTGAGGGACAATGGCTTTGGGCTGGGAGAGGGGAGAGTGAGAGTGGAGAAGAGGAAGAAATTGTTGAGAGTGAGGGTGGGGAGAGACTGGCACAGGTTGTCCAGGGAGGCTGTGGATGTCCCCTGCGTGGAGGTGTTGAAGTCCAGGCTGGATGAGGCCCTGAGCAAGCTGGGCTGGTGGGAGGTGTCCCTGCCCGTGGGAGGTGTCCCTGCCCATGGTAGGGGCTTGGAACTGGATGGTCTTTAAGGTCCCTTCCACCCCAACCATTCTGTGACTCTATGAGTTCTATGAGATTACAGCTAATGGAAGCAGTGAGGACTTGCTGCGGACATCTAAAGCAAAGAGTTCTTTCCAGGTAGGAAGTAGCTACAAGGTCTGAGGAGAGGTTTTTACAGCTCGGGTGCAGATTCAGGACTAGAACCAACAGCTGTCATGTCCAGGATTGTTGTTCCCTGGTGTCAGGATGAGGCTGGAGCAGGCTGCAGGGCTTCCCAGGCTGCCAGCCGAGCCGTGCTGTGCCATGCCATGCCATGCCGTGCCGAGCCGTGCCGCAGGAAGGCAGCCAGCACTTGCCTGGTTTCCATTTGTCACTCCCCTCCCGAGGAAGCCACCGGCAGAGTGCTGCTCTCCTCCCTGTGCTTCACACTTCAGGCTTCCCCGGTGCCAGCTGCTGTGTGATCACAGAGATCCCAGGGTGCCTGCCCACTTCCATAAAATCCTCCCATTCTACTCCTACCCCAGTTCCCAATACGAAGCCCTGGGCCTCTGGGAGCAGCTGCTTCTCCTTCCTGACCCTGGGAATGGAAAGAGGGAGCTTGAGGGAGAAGAATGGCAGGAATGCAGCAGCTGGCTTGGACTGGGGAGAACAGGAGGAAGCTGTTTGCAGTTTGTTAAGGGAGCCTTTGCCTCTGCTCATCCCAAAGCCTTTTCAGAGCATCACAGCCTCACAGAACGTCAGGGGTTAGAAGGGACCACCAGACATCATCAAGCCCAACCTCCCCTGCCAGAGCACCTAAAGCAGATCACACAGGAACATGTCCTGGTGGGCCCTGAACACGTTCAGAGAAACAGACTCCACCACCTGTCTGGTCCCATACTTTGCTTGGATGTGAGAGATGCAGGCAGCAAAACTCCAGAGTGTCTGCAGCCAGCATGCCTCTGCCACAGCACAGCAGGTATGGGAATCACCTGGAGCAGGGCTGTCTCTTCTCTTCAAACAGGCTCTGCTGTGCTCACAGTGTTGCCTCTCTGCACAGCTCCTAGGCTTTAAGAGCTTTTCCTTCTAAACCCCTGAAGGATCATCTGTCACCAGACACATCTACACAGCTGCCATCTTCCAAGGTTCAAACCCAGCTGAGAGCTCTCTGGACTGCCCAGGCAGAGCTCCCCTAGCTGCCAAATGTCACCTGGCCACTGCTGGAGTTGGAGCTGTTCGGTCTGGAGAAAAGAAGGCTCCCAGGAGACCTTCTGGTGGCCGTCCAGCATCTGCAGGGGGCTCCAAGAAAGCTGGGGAGGGACTTTGGAGGGTGTCAGGGAGTGATAGGAATGGGGGGGATGGAGCAAAAGTAGAAGTGGGGACATGGAGATTGGATGTGAGGAAGAAGTTCTTCCCCAGGAGGGTGGTGAGAGCCTGGCAGAGGTTGCCCAGGGAGGTGGTGGAAGGCTCATCCCTGGAGGTGTTTGCAGCCAGGCTGGAGGTGGCTGTGAGCAACCTGCTGGAGTGTGAGGTGTCCCTGCCCATGGCAGGGGGTTGGGACTGGCTGAGCCTTGAGGTCCCTTCCAGCTCTGCCAGTTCTGTGATTCTATGATTCTATGACAGCTGTGGATGCAGCTCTGACGACAGAAGCATTTTTCTCTTCCTAGAAGGGGTTTTTGAACTCCCTTCCCCCTGCCTAATCTACTCTAATCCACTGCTTACGCTTTTCCCAAAATACCCGTTGGAGCAGCTCAGCCTGTGGTTGAAAGTTGAACTGCCTGGATTCTGTGATGTGTTTCTCTGCTGCTTGGGCTTCGTGCACATCTAGGCAGCTCTATGACCTGTGGGGCTCTGCCTGCTGCTGGCACACAGCCACCTGCAAGTCCCAGACTCCCAGCATGGTGTGGTTGGAAGAGACTTCTGGGCATCACCCAGCCCAAGCCCCTGCTCCAGCAGGGCACCCACAGCAGCTTGCCCAGCAGCACAATGCCCGGGAGGGGTTGGAAGCTCTCCATACCAGGAGACTCCACAACCTCTCTGGGCAGCCTGCTCCAGCCCTCCAGCACCCTCACCCCAAACAACTTTCTCCTCCTGCTCAGCTCCAACCTCCTGCCTTCCACTTTCTGCCCCTTGCCCCTTGGCCTGGCCCTGGGCACCACTCAGCAGAGCCTGGCCCCAGCCTCTTGCCCCCTGCCCACAGCTCCTTTAGCTCTTGCTGAGCATTGTTCAGCTGCCCTCTGGGGCTGCTCTTCTGCAGGCTTTCAGCCCCAGGGCTCTCAGCCTTTGCTCCTCACAGAGCTGCTCCAGGCCCCTCAGCAGCTTTGCAGCCTGCCCTGCACTCTCTCCAGCAGTTCTCTGTCTCTGGAACTGGGGAGCCCAGAACTGGAGCTGGTAGTTCAGCTGTGGCCTCACAGAAGCAAAAGCTATTAAAGGGTAGTTTCTGTGCAGAGAGGCAGCATTGTGAGCACACCAGAGGCTGTTCAGAGAGAAGAAGCATCTCAGGGCTGGGGGGCAGGAAGGAAGGCACAGGGACAGCCTCTGCTCACTGTGCCCTGGCATAGGACAAGGGGCAAGGGTTGGAAACTGCAGCCCAGGAGGTTCCACTTCAACATGAGGAGGAACTTCTTGAGTGGGAGGGTGCCAGAGGCCTGGAGCAGGCTGCCCAGAGAGGTTGTGGAGTCTCCTTGTCTGGAGCCTTTGCAGCCCTGTCTGGATGTGTTCCTGTGTGCCCTGGGCTGGATTCTCTGCTCCTGCTCTGGCAGGGGCTTGGACTGGAAGCTCTCCAGAGCTCCCTTCCAACCCCAATGCTGTGATGCTGTGATGCTATGAAAAAGGGGAAGATCTGGAGGAAAGCAGCAGGTCCCTGAGCTTGGACGCCTGTGGAAGGCACTCTGCAGCCAGCTGAGCGTTTGCACCTCTCATCTGTGGGAAGCTACAGCCTGGAGTTTCGGCAGCAGCCCCGGCGGTCCCCGAGGCAGGAGTGCCACCTACTGAAGCACCAACACATCTGACTCCTCCCTGGGGCTCTCTCGCCCCTTCCTTTCGCCTTCTGCCCCGAACAAAGCGCCTCCAGTAGCTTCTTTTGGGGTCGTGATGCTCTCCAGATTTGCAGGGAGGCGGCTGGGAAGTAATTCAGCCCCAGGGATGAATATGAGGCTGGAGCTATTGCGTCAATCAGCTCCCCCCGCTCCCCCATTCCGAGAGGGAGAAGCAGGAACTGGCGGTATTTAGGGAGTGCCTCAGCCCCGTTTTTCCCTGCAGTGAAGTCCTATTGCCTCCTGCCATTGGGCAGTCCCTCTCGCCTTAGTCCTTTCTGCAGCTGAAACCCATTTACTCCTCCTCAGGGGAGGGATGGAGATAGCCAGGGATCTCCAGAGATACTCTTGCAGTGAGTGCTGTCTTTTAAAGCCCATGGAGTGCTGAAAGCCAAAACAACATCTCACCGGGGGACCAGCTCAAGGATTCTGCTTTGGTATGCAGATTTTTCTGCTCCCCATCATTAGTAAGAAGCTGTGAGCCTGCAAGCCCTCCAGCCTGCCCTAGGATGAGGATGTGCAACAGGAAGCAAAACACCCCCCCGCCCCCCCGGACCTGTTAATGGTCCCCAAAAAGTTCTGACTGCAGAGAGAGGAAAGCAATGAGAGTCTGCTGTACTGCCACTGGAAATCATCTCATCCTGTGCTGGAAATCGGATCCTGCAACTGGTAATGTGCTTAGCAGTTTATATCACATTAGGGGCATCCATAATGACACCAAGAATGAATGTTTGTGTCATGCAAGGCAAGAGGAGGAGACATTCATAGACTGTAACAGCACACAACGAGCCCTGGAACATGCTGCTTGCAAGCCCTCCTCTGCTCCTGGGTAGATGCACACCACCAGAATCAGAGGGTAGATGTCCCCCAGCACAAGAAGGACATGGAACCGTTAGGGCAGGTCCAGAGGAGGCCACCAAGATGATCAGAGGATGGAGAAGCTCCCCTGTGGGGACAGGCTGGGAGAGTTGGGGCTGTGCAGCCTGCAGAAGAGAAGGCTCCAGAGAGACCTCAGAGCAACCTTCCAGGACCTGAAGGGGCTCCAGGAGAGCTGGGGAGGGACTTTGGCCAAGGGCTGGGAGTGCCAGGCTGAGGGACAATGGCTTTGAGCTGGGAGAGGGGAGATTGAGAGTGGAGATGAGGAAGAAATTGTTGAGAGTGAGGGTGGGGAGAGACTGGCACAGGTTGCCCAGGGAGGCTGTGGCTGCCTCCTCCCTGGAGGTGTTGAAGTCCAGGCTGGATGAGGCCTTGAGGGCTGGTGGGAGGTGACCCTGCCCATGGCAGGGGCTTGGAGCTGGATGAGCTTTGAGGTCCTTCCAACCCAACCCATTCTGTGACTCTGTGAATATCTGATCTGATTTTTCCAGCAGTGGTACTGGCACAACAAAGCTGCCACTGGGTGTAGCAGGTTGGAGCAAAGTTTGTGGTATGCTTGAGGACAGAGTTGTCACCTCCAAGAGAGCAGAGCTCCACTTGTGCTGCTTTCAGCCCCAGCCCTGGCACTGAGCCCTGTCTCTGAGGCCTTGAGCTGTGCCTTTCAACACAAAACCATTCCAGCATTCTCCGATTTTATGACCTCCAGGCAGATCAGGCCTGGGAACCCCCATCCCTGATCCTGATTTTCCCCACTTGCCAGATGGAGCTGACCTGCCCAGCAAGGTCAGGCACCAGCAGATCTCAGACACAGCTTCCTGTGGGCTGGATTAAGCCAGGAGTGGCTTCAAAATGATTCAGCTACCTTGAGAAATCTCCTTAGGCTCATGTTAAGCAGCAACTTGTTCTGGAAACTGCCCACATAAATACTTGATGCTGGTTTGCAGATGCCACAATTAGACACTGCCTGTGCCCCTGCTCTTCCCAGCAGTCCCAGAGCACTGACTGTGCAGAGCAGAAGCAGCTTTTAGACAGGGAGGCACTGGAAATGCAGTTTTCTTCTGCTTCCAGCTGTCAGCTACCAGCAAACGAACCCAAGGACCAATTAAAGTAAATGTAAGGATGCAGATTTAGCCTCGGGGCCATGAGATGCAAGGTGGGTGGGGTTGGTAGGAAACATCAACTCAGTTTGACACAGCTGGGAAAACAAATTCCTTCTGGCTCTCAGGCCAGAGAGAGGCTCTGTGAGACTGGGAGCAGCTGAAGTGTTAGAAGGAAGGTGGGAGCCATGTGTTGGATTTGAGGCCACTGACTTCTTGTCCTGGGAGGCCACATCTGGAGTCTTGCATCCAGTTCCAGAGACAAGGAACTGCTGGAGAGAGTGCAAGGGATGCTGCAAAGCTGCTGAGGGGCAGCAAAGGCTGAGAGCCCTGGGGCTGAGAGCCTGCAGAAGAGCAGCCCCAGAGGGCAGCTGAGCAATGCTCAGCAAGAGCTAAAGGAGCTGTGGGCAGGGGGCAAGAGGCTGGGGCCAGGCTCTGCTGAGTGGTGCCCAGGGCCAGGCCAAGGGACACAAAGTGGAACCCATGGCAGGTCACACAGGGCCAGATGGGCCTTGACAGTCTCCAGGGAAGGAGACTCCACAACCTCTCTGGGCAGCCTGCTCCAGCCCTGCAGCACCCTCACACCAAAGAAATTCCTCCTCATTCTGAGGTGGAACTTCCTGTGTTCCAGTTTGTGCTCCTTGCCCCTTGTCCTCTTCCTGGGCACCACTGACAAGAGCCTGGCNCTGAACTGGATGCACCAGAACTGGCCACGATTCTCAAGATATGGTCTCAGCAGGGCAGAGCAGAGTGGGAGGAGATCCTCCCTTGACCTGCTGCCCACACTCTTCTGAGTGCCCCCCAGGAGACCATCATCTTTCTTGGCCACGGGGACACATTGCTGTCCCATGCAGAACCTGCTGCCCACAACCTGTCTTTGAGAGCACCCCAGGGACACATCCTGCCCCACCAGCTGCTCCCTCACTGTTCCCATCTCCTGCCTCCTCCAGCAGCTCGCTGATTTCTCTGCCACGGTCCTCTGCTCACAAAAGGAGGGCAAGCAAAGCATTCAGACAGGCATGCACAGCAAGAGCCTCCTTCTCTCCCCCAGGAAAGAAAACATAAAAAAGGATTTCATCAATAGCAGCTCATTTCCACAGCCTGATTTGGAAGCTGCTTGATGCCTTCCCTGCCCGGCTCCACCGCTGACAAACCTCTGGGCAGCCCCCAGCCTTCCCGACTCCGGCTGCTCCCTCTCCTCACCCTTTTTGTTGTGGGGTTGTTTTTGCTCTTGGTGCCTGCAGTGTTTCTTATCTCTCCTAGGCAGGAATGCACCACTCACCTACCATAATTGCCTGGGGCTGTTGGGTTGATTTATCCAAGCTTCAAGAACAATTCACTCCTGTCCCCACTCGCATAAGAAATGAACCCTCTTGGCCCCGGCGCCGCCAGTGGGGGCTTCCTGCTGGCCAAGAGGAGCAGCTCTTTGTGTGAGCCAATGGATCCCCCAGCGCAGGGGAACTCGGTGTTTGAACGGCTCAGGTAACAATCAGCAAGGAGATATGGGATTAAAGGCTGTGTTTGACATGCCTGGACAACAAGCTGGGGGTGCTTAAAGAGAAATGTGAACTGGAGCTGAAGGCTCTCCCCTGCTTCACCAGCAGCAGCTTCGTGCTGCAGTTCATTCTGGAGGGTTTCACTGGCATCTGCATGTCCTGAGCAACCAGAAAAATCAGGGAACCAGAGAACTGGTTTGGGTTGGAAAAGGCCTCTAAAATCATCCAGTGCAACCTTCAACCCAGCCCCACCATGGCCACCAAACCATGGCCCCAAGTGCCATGGCCACATCTTGCTGCAACACCTCCAGCCATGGGGACTCCACCACCTCCCTGGGCAGCCTCTGCCAATCCCTCACCACTCTTGCACCAAAGAAATTGTTCCTCAGCTCCAACCTAATCCTCCCTTGGCACAATTTCAAGCCAGTTCCTCTCCTCCTGTCACTTGTTCCTAGGGAGCAGAGCCCAACCCCCAGCTGGCTGCAGCCTCCTCTCAGGAGCTGTAGAGAGCAATGAGGTCTCCCTCAGCCTCCTTCTCTCCACACCAATCCCCCCAGCTCCCTCAGCTGCTCCTCCCTCCCCAGCCTTCTTCTCCAGACCCTTCCCCAGCTCTCTTGCCCTTCTCTGCACCTGCTCCAGCCCTCAGTGTCCTTCTGGCACTCAGGGCCCAGAGCTGAACCCAGCACTCAAGCTGTGGCCTCCCCAGTGCCCAGCACAGGGCACAAGCCCTGCCCTGCTCCTGCTGCCCACACCATTGCTGCTCCAGGCCAGGCTGCTGCAGCCCTTCTTGCCCACCTGCTTCATGTTACTCAAGTACCAGATTTTTATTTGTCTGGAAATCATGGAATCAGAAAATCAGCTCTCAAAGTCATCCAGCCCAACCCGCACAGCCAGCAGGGACATCCCCAACCAGAGCAGGTTGCTCACAGCCCCAAACAACCTGACCTGCACTGCTGCCAGCCGTGGGGCAGCTCCCATCTCTCTGGGCAGCCTGGGCCAGTGTTTCATCACCCTCTGTGTAAAAAATGTCCTCCTCCTACCTAGTCTGAATCTCCCTTTCTTAGGCCAAAGCCATGACCTGCCACAACAGCAGGGCTGGGGAGGTTCTGCTGCCCCTCTGTTCTGCCCTGCTGAGAGCACAGCTGCAATCCTGTGCCCAGCTCTGGGCTCCCCAGGTCAGGAGAGACAGAGAGCTGCTGGAGAGAGGCCAAGGGAGAGGCAGGAGGAGGAGTTGGGTACTTGAGCATCTCCCCTGTGGAAAGAGCCTGAGAGCCCTGGGGGTGTTTAGTGTGGAGAGGAGAAGGCTGAGAGGGATCTGATCAATGTCTGTCAACAGCTGAGGGCTGGGGGCAAGGGGAGGGGGCCAGGCTCTGTTGGGTGGTGCTCAGCAATAAGGAACAATGGACACAAGCTGGAACAGAGAAGAGTTCAGCTCAGCATGAGGAGAAATTTCTTTGGTGTGAGGGCGCTGGAGCCTGGAGCAGGCTGCCCAGGGGGGTTGTGGAGTCTCCTTCTCTGGAGACCTTCCAACCCTACCTGGATGTGTTCTGTGTGCCCTGCCCTGGGTGACCCTGCTCTGGCAGGGGCTTGGACTGGGTGATCCCTGGAGGTCCCTTCCAAGCTCTGCTGTCCTGTGACACTGTGCTGTGATCCCTGCTCAGGCTCAGTCAGGGCTTCACCTCAGCTCTCACCATGGCCTCACAGCACCTCTGTGCCTGGGCCTGACTCATGCTACGGGAAGCTTCATCAGCTTGGGAGTGTGAAGCTGTTTGTGCTCAGGGTTTTCACTTGGCTGCTGCTGGCTGAACTGATTTCCCTACAAAGCAGAGCAGCAGAGCTTGAGGTCTGCCTGGCTTCCCAAGCACTGCCAACACCTTCCAGCCCACTGCCTTGCCGTGCTCTGGCTGTGGGCAGTGTGGTTAGTCCTCACCCTCACAGCACCCCTGCTGCACAGCACCAGCTGCATCCCTCCCTCCCCACTCACTGAATGCCCACTGATGCATCTTCACACACCCCCAGCATGGTGTGGTTGGAAGGGACCTCTGGCATCACCCAGCCCAAGCCCCTGCTCCAGCAGGGCACCCACAGCAGCTTGCCCAGCAGCACAATGCCCAGGGGGGGCTGGAAGCTCTCCACACCAGGAGACTCCACAACCTCTCTGGGCAGCCTGCTCCAGCCCTCCAGCACCCTCACCCCAAACAACTTTCTCCTCTTGCTCAGCTCCAACCTCCTGCCTTCCACTTTCTGCCCCTTGCCCCTTGGCCTGGCCCTGGGCACCACTCAGCAGAGCCTGGCCCCAGCCTCTTGCCCCCTGCCCACAGCTCCTTTAGCTCTTGCTGAGCATTGCTCAGCTGCCCTCTGGGGCTGCTCTTCTGCAGGCTCTCAGCCCCAGGGCTCTCAGCCTTTGCTCCTCACAGAGCTGCTCCAGGCCCCTCAGCAGCTTTGCAGCCTGCCCTGCACTCTCTCCAGCACTTCCCTGGCTCTGGAACTGAGAAGCCCAGGACTGGACCCAGTGCTCCAGCTGTGATCTAACTAGGACAGAAGAGAGATTGAGGAGAACCTCCCTTGACCTGCTGCCCACACTCTTCTTCATGCACCCCAGGACACCACTGACCACCTTGCTCATGGGGCCACATTGCTGGCTCCTGGGGAACTTGACAACCAGCACCCCCAGGTCTTTCTCCCCAGAACTGTTTCCCAGCAGGCCAAGCCCTCAGCTGTTCCTGGTGAGCAGTTCTCCTGGAGGACACTATGCAAGTGCAGCTGCTCACAAGTTGGCCTGTGTGAACTCAGGGCTGTGATGCCTTTTCTAACCCCAGGTCCACCTCCAGCTGGTTTTGCTCTGCCCCTGACTCCTCTCCACTGCAGAGTGTTCCAACATGCATTGAAACACGCTAGGAAGGTTCACCCTTGCAGCTCTTCCTCACCATAAAACACGCTGGGAAGGTTTCCCTCTACAAATCTTCCTAGAGTTATGGAATCCTAGAGGGGGTTGGCTTGGAAGGGACCTCAAAGTTCATCCAGCTCGAAGCCCCTGCCATGGGCAGGGTCACCTCCCACCAGCCCAGCTTGCTCAAGGCCTCATCCAGCCTGGACTTCAGCACCTCCAGGGAGGAGGCAGCCACAGCCTCCCTGGGCAACCTGTGCCAGTCTCTCCCCACCCTCACTCTCAACAATTTCTTCCTCTTCTCCACTCTCAATCTCCCCTCCCCCAGCTCAAAGCCATTGTCCCTCAGCCTGGCACTCCCAGCCCTTGGCCAAAGTCCCTCCCCAGCTCTCCTGGAGCCCCTTCAGGTCCTGGAAGGCTGCTCTGAGGTCTCCCTGGAGCCTTTTCTTCTGCAGGCTGCACAGCCCCAACTCTCCCAGCCTGTTCCCACAGCAAAGGGGGCTCCCCACCATAACACAAGCTGGGAAAGTTCACCCCTACACCATGCTGCTGGTGCCCTTCTTGCCCACCTGGGCACTGCTGGCTCTGTTGCTCTTCTCTGCACCTGCTCCAGCCCTCAGTGTCCTTCTGGCACTCAGGGCCCAGAGCTGAACCCCGCACTCAAGCTGTGGCCTCCCCAGTGCCCAGCACAGGGCACAAGCCCTGCCCTGCTCCTGCTGCCCACACCATTGCTGCTCCAGGCCAGGCTGCTGCTGCCCTCCTTGCCCACCTGGGCACTGCTGCCTCATCTTCAGCTCCAGCTGCTGCCACCCAGCACCCCAGGGCCTTTTCTGCTGGGCACTTTCCAGCCCCTCTGCCCCCAGCCTGGAGTGTTCTTGGGATTGTTGTGACCCGAGGGCAGGACCCAGCTCTTGGCCTTGTTGCACCTCATCCCATTGGCCTCATCCCCTGGATCCAGCCTGGCCAGGTCCCTCTGCACAGCCTCCCTACCCTCCAGCAGATCAACACTGCCACCCAGTTCAGTGTCCTCTGCAAACTCAGAGTGCCTCAGTCTCCTCACCCAGATCATGGATGAAGATGTTAGACAGATCTGACCCAGCACTGAGCCCTGGGAGCACCACTTGTGCCCAGCCACCACCTGGAGTTATCTCCATTCCCTCCTGTGCCTTGGCCCTAGCCCTCAGCCAGTTGTTAATCCTGTGAGGCTCTTCTCCTCCCTGGAACAGGAGTGCAAACCCACAGCCCATTTAGAACAAACCCTTTAGAAACACTCAGACACCAATTTGATCTTTTTAGACTCCTCTTTTTTTTTTTTTCCTCATCCCATATCATTGTTTCCACCCCAGCCCCAGCTTTCTGCTCACACTCGGGGCACACCCCCGTGCCCCCTCCCCAGGGGCTGGGCGTTTGGCTCCATTCGGTGCACTTACACGAGCTGCTGCTCCGGCAGCCTCAGGGCTCTCCACCTCCTGCCTCTTCCCACACTCTTTTATTTTAATTCCTGGTTCTGGGTTTTGGAGCAGGAGAGCCCAAAGCCGAGGAGCGCTGCCGCCCTCTGCTGCCCTGCTGCCCCAGCGGCAGCCTGCAGCCCTGCCCGGCGAGCCAGCAGCAGCACCGCACACACACCCCAAAGACACACCCCCCCCAAGACACACCCCCCAAAGACACACCC
>VXBD01014925.1:4352-58528 GCA_013399975.1 Indicator maculatus
AAGTGAATAATTTTGCAGTGTTATAATTGCATCACTGTTTAAAACTGTAATCTTAATCCATAACAACAGACAATATTTGTGAAATGCAATTCAATCTGTAGTTATAACTAGTCTTAATAGACTAGTTACATTCTTAATTTGAAATCAACAGTGCATTGGAAAGTCCAGCTCTAATATGTTAAATCTTATGACAGTGGCTAATTTAGTGGATTGTTTTAAGAATAAATAAGCTTTTTGTGTACTTTGAAACATATTTTACTTTTTTCCTGTAGTAACATCACAGAAAGACATCTGAGTGAAATGATGACAATTGTCATATACTTAAATAAAGATGAGATACAAAGGTATGTTTGTTGAACAGAGATGACTAGCATTAATGGCCAAGACAGTCTGAGATCCTTTATCTGTCATCTGTGATTCTTACCATGCAGCAATTGCTTACCTGTTTTATGAGTAACACTATTATGTTATTAAGAATAATGATGTTTTGCATTTATATGGTGTTTTTCATCAGCTTCATAAAAATATATAAATAAGATGTTGTTGTATTTTACACAAGACGAAACTGAACCACAATGCACAAGATATGCACAGTAGTAAAGCAGACATTTAATTACATTTAAATATTTTACTTTCTTTCCAGCCACCTACCAATCTTTATATTTAAATTAAAAGAAAACAACGTGTATGACCAGTTGCTTACTACACTACTGTGCTATGACACTGCCAGAACATTTTTTTCCCTAAAGGACAAAATATCTACACTTCTCCGCAAAATATGCTCTAAACGGGACCTACTGATTTTACCTGGAAAAATAACAAGCAAACAAACAAGCAAACAAAACTCCCCAATGCCAAACAAAGCAAAAAAACCCAAAACTTTTATATGATACTTTTTTTGGGGGGGTCAAAATTTCCAATGAAATCAAGGCTTTGTTTGTTTTTTTTTTTTTTTTACTTGCCTAGTTTATTTCACCACAAAATCCTCAAAAGTACTGTCTGATGAAGACTCAATAGCAGCAGAACATTCTACATTTGAGAGTTGTAACTGAAAATTATTTGGAAAAATAAATTTCTTTTCATTGTCCTGGAACTTGGCTGAGCTTTCTCACAGGAGACTGGAATCTCCCTATCAAGTTGAGGCTTGAATATGAGAACTACTGCTCCAGCCATCCCTACCTTACCTTTGTATCAGCATCTCAGAACTCTGGGCGTACTTCACATCAAAATTCACAGAGACCCATAAAATAAAATGCCATTTTACCCCATAAGAAAATGCCATTTTAGATTAGCTAGGATACTTAACCTTCCACATATCTTTTAAAAAAATATGTCCTGGCTTTCAAGGAAAGATAGAAAGAATAATGTTCAAAAAACAATGATTTTGGGTTTGTATCTTTCTTTACAAAGGTTTTGACAGTACATGTAAGTTTGCAATCAGCTGATAGTGGTAACATTATCAGTGTACTAGATAAACTATTTTATCTCTGTCCTTCATAAACGGCACTGCAGTTCTTAGCTGATATCTATGGCCATACTGCAGTGAAGATAAGTAATTCTGACATACAGAAAATAATGGGGAGCGTCTTATTTTGTCCTTTCAGTTCCTAGAACAGTAATGACATGCAGTCCTTACAAACTACTATATTTTATTTTTTGGTCTGAATGTAAAGGTGGTATGTTGTCTAAGTGCAATGGAAACCATAACACTAAAGATTAATGCATTGAGATAAGTGTAACTGGACAGAAAATATACTGAAATTTAATTAAGAAACTAACAACATCCACCCACTTCATGTTGGAAGATATTTTGTAGTAGTTTACATACCTTGTAAAGAGTGGTAAAGTGAGAAAAAAATCACTTGCATTTTCTGTACAAGAAATGAACCAATTTCACACATTAGATTTTGTTCAGTAGCATTCACCACTGACTAAAGCACTGATAGTAACTCTGTTAAAGTTCAGCACAATGGCACTTCAGAAACTGTATATAACCATAAAGTTTTGATAATTTCTTTCAAGTCCAATAAGATTGAATTTCTGCTACAGTGAACAGTCACTAGCTGTTCATATACAGTTTTTTTATCATGTCTGACTCATGAAGAAGAAACATATTCCTGCTGCAAGTGATGGAAAAGGAATTCAACAAATCATCATTCTATAAATCAATTCAAAAATGAATTATTTAGGAGTAAAAAGATGAGTGCCTCAAAAAGTAAGTCTTATGGAATGCAGAATATGTTGTTAGATGTAGAACTGTAAATCACAGAAAGAGAAATATTACAAGAACCTAGCCATTTAAGCCTCACATAATCTACTTGTCGAATATATTCACGTTAATCATTATTTTCTTTATGCCTGCAAACAAAGGGACAGTTCCAATAAGAGCAATATAAGGCTTAATATATATTCCAAAATACATACGTCTAGTACGGTTCAATATATATTCTGAAATCCTGTTGCAGGGAAAATTTGTTGTTGTTGTTGTTGTAATTTGTAAATTATGTAATGACTCCATAATTTAATTCCCCTAAAATTACTATTAATATTATAAAAAGGATATTAACCTAGAACTGTGTAATTTTGCAGGTTTGATGCTTATGACCTATTAGGAAGGCTGCTTTTCCAGTTTGCAGACAGATATTCCTGCAGACAGCTACATGGGATTTATTTTTTGCTACAGTGTTATGTTGTGGAACAGCGCTTTAGGAAACAACTTATGTTGTTAGCTAATGCCTTCTATACATTATCCTAATTAAAATGCTTAATTTATTACCCTACAGGTGAAATTTTTGAGTGTTCTTTAACTTCTTTTGAGTTCAGTCAGAGTAATTCAAAGATGGAGTGGTATAGAAACAAAAATGATTTTTAGTATAAGGCAAAATAGAAATTATATCCATTTAAGTATTTACAATAATACAGACTACTACATGGTTTTCAAAATCTGAATACAAACTCAAACCCCTAATGCAGTTTCTGCTTCTTATAGAGTGTGTATGCTAGAAGAATGTTTTTTGAACTTATCAAAATTTCGTTTTCAAGAACATAGTGTCTCTCTATAGATTGTATTCGTGCCCTGTGTGTTAATGCACTGAGTTCAGGCCTGTGGGATACATTCATCATAACCCAGTCACAAAGAAGAAAAATACCCTAATACACAAAGCCAGCCCCCTCCTTTTACACAGATAATTTCAAGTTTGTCACATATGCAGAACCAAGTGTTTGATATTGCAGGTATATGGACAGATGCAGGTAAAGTCTGGGCTGATGCAGAGCTCTACTGATGAAAAGCTGAGCTGACAGAGTTGAAAAGCACCTTCTAAGATCACAATTTCATTTAACCTCCCACTTGGAGCACTGGGCAAAGCCTCAGTCTATTTCAGAAACACACTAAAAATCACAAGCAAGTTTCTCGCTAGTGCCATGTAATTACTGAACAAAAAAGGGGACAGATCTTAAAAAGATTTCTTTGACTGCCTTGATTTGCAGCTGGAGGAGGAAACAACAGCAACAGTGATTACCTTCCCAGTTGGATAGCACAGGAGCAAGAGAAGAGGGATTTAACACAGTTAATGCTCTTCCCACTACCTCCTCTTCTCTACTCAAGACAGCAACAGATTAAATGAAGCATAAGCCCTGAGAGAGGCTCCATAGAGTTTCTTCATCTTGTGGCACTAGGAGACAGTGCTACTAACTGGATTCAAACTTTTGTTTCCAAACTAATTCCTGAATAATACAACTATGTTTCCTCCACTGTTCCGGAAAAATCGCAAGGTGAGAATCTAGTTCATTTTGAACAAGTTCTGAAATGTTAAGGTACTTTTCCAGTTTCATTTCCGTTGTATCATTGATCTGCTGAATTTTGATCTGCTGAGTTGAATTATTGATCTGCTCACTTCAAGCAGAGGAATGTGGGTGGTGTCCAAGATATTTTATTAAGGATACAGTTCTAGAAAATGTAATTATTTCTATCTGCAGGGATTTAGGAGACTTGCACAGTGTTAAACCCTTTTGATTTTAGTCTGACTTCTACAAACTGTGTCCAGTTCTGGGCTCCTCAATTTAACAAGGATATTGAGACACTTGAACGCGTCCAGAGAAGGGCAACGAGTCTGGTGAGAGGTCTCGAACACAAGCCCTGTGAGGAGAGGCTGAAGGAGCTGGGGTTGTTTAGCCTGGAGAAGAGGAGGCTCAGGGGAGACCTCATTGCTGTCTACAGCTACCTGAAGGGAGGTTGCAGCCAGGTGGGGGTGGCCTCTTCTCCCAGGCAACCAGCACCAGATCAAGAGGACACAGTCTCAAGCTGTACCAGGGGAAGTTTAGGCTTGAGGTGAGAAGAAAGTTCTTCACAGAAAGAGTGATCTGCCATTGGAATGTGCTGCCCAGGGAGGTGGTGGAGTCACCATCCCTGGAGGTATTCAAAAAAAGATTGGACGTGGCACTTGAAGCCATGGTTTAGTAGTCATGAGGTGCTGGGTGATAGGTTGGGCTTGGTGATCTCTGAGTTTTCTTCCAACCTTGTTGATTCTATGATTCTAAACAAGGAAGCCAACAAGTTAAAATGAAACTTCATTCAAACCTGGTTTTACTCAGTTCTCAGTGAAAAAGTGTGAAACCATAGTGGTGCTTTTGGATACAATTGGGTAGTAAGTTTATTCAGAGCAAGGTAGTGTAATTCTCGGATTCCTTTATATTCACTCAAATTGTACCTGAAGTTTTGTACTCGTTGTCTTAATTACTTTAATAATACCTAATGAGGGTTTTGATTACTGTAATTGACCCTCAGATATGAAGTATTTCTGGTATTTACCTTTTCTTAAAGAGGTAAAAAAGGCTACTCAGTATTCCATTAATTTAATTAAACCAATATTTTTAGTAGGGCTAATGTTGAAATAACCTTTTTTAAGTATATATTTTCTCTCTGCATACTTTCATTTCTTTCAGTCTCTCACAAAAACTTTAACAGTTTTCTCCAACTTTATCAAGGAAGATAGAGATTAAGAGCGAAAATGCTTCTCAAATAAGCTTCAAGAGAGTCACTTTGTGAGTGAAGCCATATAGGTATTTCACTTGTCTGTTATCAGGTGATAAGAAAACGAATGGAAAGGCTCATACCAGTAGATTTCAGGTAACTACTCTCAAAGCCTCCTAAAAATATTTCTGGAATAATTTTTCTTTAATATATTTATTTTACGTAAAGCACTATATTTATTCACTATCATTAGAATGAATGATAGAGTTTATTTCATTATTGGAAATAGCATTTAAAAGAAAATTACATTCTCCTGTATAATATATTTCAATTACTGAGCAGCTTCATTAACATGTAATTAACATTAACGATGGCAGATACAGACAAAAAATTGAAAAATGCAATGCATTGAAACTAATTAATTGTCAAACTTTCTAACAGCAGAAACTACATATTAGTTAATTAGAAAGTTAGGAATCCGTATCAGTCATTTTTCAATAAATTATTTTTAAACAAATAAATCATATCAATGTAAATTATCATATAAAATGGTATTTCCACTAAAAAGTTTATTAATTACTTAGTTTTGATGAATCAAAAATATTAACAGTTTGAATAGTAAAATGTAATTTTGCATGTCAGTGGATTGCTTATTATTCAAATGAAGGATAGATGGGAAAGTAGCATTCATTAATGAGAGTGAGTGAGTGTGAATATTGCCAGTTTAATTTCCCATCTGTAACTCTCCAAATTAAATGCCTTTACTGAAGAATATTAACTTGCGGTATAAAAAAAGTAATGCAAAGTGTTATTTATCAAAATTGTCATTTGTTAGCTGTGCATCTTATACTTGTTGAAAATATCCTGCTGATATTACTGGCTTTAATTACTAAGTTTAGCTCAATTGGTTTGATAGTCCTGCAGCTAGAATGAGTAGGAGGTTTTTCTGCTGTCTTCATTGAAACTTAGATTGTTCAGCTCATATTTGAGCTACAAGTGAATGTTATATGAATTGCAACATTTGCCTAAAGCCTTTATATTGCATCAGGTTTAGTTATGCTCAGAAAAGATGAAACTCATTGGCTGAAAATTCTTTCACATTTGTCAAACGAATCACTTGCATAAGAAGAGTACTGCCCTCCAGAGACAAATAAGAAAAATCTCATAGACAACTGTTTGTGCAGTAAAATGCAATATTTTTCAAGTTATTTATTTTACAGAAATGGTGAAATGCTTTGATCCTGTCTTGGAACTTCAGCTAGCACCCATGTAGTTCTCTTCAAGCCTGTCTTGCCTCTCACCTCTCATTTTCAAACAGGGAGAAACAGAAACATTAAATGATTAAAAACTGCTTTTCACTTCTTTAAAAAAAGACAGAAGTTAAGCTTCAGCTTATTATGTGCAGGGTTTATAAACCCTATACTGATGCTAGCCAGATTATGACTATCCAAGGCAGCAGTCACAAAGAGGAGAAACCCTGAAACCCTCTTCAGCTTTTCTTGGGATCAGCATTCACTGAAGCACTATTACTCTCCTTCACCTCTAATTCATCAGTGGAGCCTTACAGAGGCAAGAATAGTAGCCTTAGAAATTATTGTCTTTTTTAGAGAAGGGTGACTAAATCCTCCTTGAACTAACAAGGTCCAGTGCAATCAGGACCTGTTAAATTTGCACTCAAAAAGGGATTAAGATGAGGTCAGAGATAAAGGAAACTATCAGGGCCTAGCCGCTATTGTTAGAAGGGGATTAATGGAGAACACTTGTAAGACCTTATCTTTATATTTTTGTTACTGGTGACTTGGAGGTTGTGGGTCTCAGTGTTTTTTTTTTAATAGCGAACACTTCAGTGAAAGAAATATATACATCCACATATATTTGGTATCTTGAGGGTGTTCATGAATGGTCAACATGTATGGAAACATAAAAATTTTGTGTATACATTCCCAAAATATTGTGCAATCTGCATCCCTGTAGGAAGCAACAAATATTACAATATCTATTTGCAGAATAAAGTAAGTACAGGTTTATTTTTTTTCCCATGTGCTAGTTATCATAAAGCACTAAGTTTTGTCTTCAGGTTCCTCAAATGAGCAAACACCTAATGCTGCAGGGAGCCAGGACTCTGAGTGCCACTGATCACTAAGGCAATGAAATAATCTGTTTTGGATCTTATTCGTATTAATGTAATTAATATTATTTAATGTTGAAAGAAAACCCACCACCAGCAGCTGAATTCTGTGACTGAGATACAGTACTGGATAAAAAATTAGAATCCACTTACAGCTTTAATGACTGAAATAATTGCTGACAGTAAATGATATGAATAGAAAGTGTTGGGCCATTTCAGTGAAAATTATGGAGAGAAAAAAATCCTTTTTTTTTAAATGCTATCTTTTCCTCACCTTTTTGCATTCTTCAGTAGGTTGTGACATGTCCTCTTAGTTCTTAGTTAAGCACATAATGTAATGTAGCTATGTTGTTATAAAGTACTCTGCATCTTTTGATATTTCCTAAAGAAAATGCTGCACCAGCGAAGCAAGATGGTAATTTCAGCAGCATCCTGTGATTTTTCTCATCACAGTTCCTCGATACTCTGTGCTACTTCAGTAACACCCTTTGCACATTTTCATCACCCTGACACAATGTAGAAAACTGGTAGCATAGCTGTTCCATGAGATTTCTTTTCCAGTTTCCTTGGTGCTTTTTGGCAAAACCCTTACTACAATTAATCTTGGCTTGTAAATTTTAATTTCTGTGTTTTGCAGAGAGGGAAGTCTTCTCCAACTCTCTTCAAATTCTTTTAATGGACTGCAGAGGTTTCTAAGCTCTATGTGCTTTTTAGTTTTTTTTTCGGTTTGGTTGTTTGAAGAGTTTAAAATAATTAAACAAACCAGTTAATACTTCTTGAAATCCCTGTGTTAGAGCTGCCAATCCTACCTCCTGGAATTGCACATGTGATCAGGAAAAGAAAATTCTGTTATTGTATTTCTAATTACGATCAAAGTCAAAAAAGAACATCAAAAACATTTCCTCTTGTAGTAAATGTAATAACATCTCATGACTTGGTGCAAAAGAGAGTAGCAATTGTTTTTTTCTGTACTACAGGACTACCAAAAATATAACTTCTGTTACCCGTAGCAGTCATCAGAGTGCACTAGAAAGCATTCTAGAGAGACTTTGCAGGTTTTGTTTTTTTTTTTTTTTCCAATGACTGAGCTGGCACTCTGAGACTGAAAAATAAAAATATGTCATCAATTGCACTGGAGGTTTTAAAAAGTCTAAACTAAAATTTAAAAGGTTTAGGCTTGGGTCTCTCTCTGACTTAAACCATTCTCAATGACTTAAACTGCTAGTTGAACATATTTAAGCAAAGAAGCAGAAACCTCAAATATTCTTAAAAAACAGCAACATCTACAATTGTATTTCAAGTATGTTTGAAATACATGTTCTCTGACTTTACTATTCTGATTATGCTGGGCTACTTCAATCTTCTTAAAATATGAAAAAAAAAGTTTAGTGTTTACTTTTATGTTTTTTTTTTTTTTATTGTATCTTGAGTAACTCTGTTGTGCATCTTTACCTGGCTTTTCATAGGTTTCTCTCACTACTGTATTTAACAGCTGTTTGTTTTCTTTCCAAATTCAAGATGTATCAAAGATGGGCCAAATAACCCAATTGAAGTAACTGTCCTTAAATCTACGGAAAACCCTTCCATCCAGCAACTCCTATCAAGGTATGGAACCACCTTTCTCAGAAATGGTGGGTTTCATGTCTGTAAGCAACTGTTGTGTGAAGGCAAACATATTTCCAAGAGCATCAGAGGAATAATGGATCTTCAATTCAGCCTGTAACTGAAATGCCACTTACTTTTGAACTGGGATTCAGGATGCTTGGGTTCTATTCATAGCTGTAATGGAGATCCTGAAAAGTACAACAGCCATGATTCCATTACTCAGTAAGTCTTTTGGCAAGAAGAAAAATCTTGAGATCTGAGATCACCAGAACCACAGATAAGCTCCTACTACAAATTCAGAACTAACCGGTTTTGAAAGAAATCTAACTCTATAGGACACTTCCACCCGCAGTGATGCAGCTGCTTTTCAGGTTAACAACTTCTACTTTATTTTGTGTAACTTCTCTTAAAGCAAACAAACAAACAAAACAAAACAAAACAAAACAAAAATGACAAAAGTACACATATCCATTGTTTCATCCAGGAAATCAATAACAAACGTCTGAAATACAAGCATGTTAGTAAGAAGCTTAAAAGTTTTTAAACTGCTACAGAAATCAGCACTACTTAATTTACATTGTAATCTTAATGCCAGGATTTTAAAGGTTTTTCCAGATCTCTACAAGTTTAGATAATTTCCTCCTACAGTAATATAAGATTATTACAATCCTCTGTGTTTTAAACTGTTATTTATTTTAAGCTAGTATGTCATTTATGCTTAGCAGAGGAAGTCTTAAGATCTCCTTTTTTCATGGTTTCCAATTAAGTCTAAATTTACAGAATGGTCTCCAGGGAAAATTCCAGACTCCAGAGGACTTTACATTAACCTTACACAGAGCTTTTACTGCCTCCATGTATGGCATATTCTGTAACTATTTAATTAAACAGAATTTTGCCATCATATCCATATGCAGAACAAGTAAGCCTTGCAAGTATATTCTACAGCAAGAAATTTTAGCATCAAACATAAAGGCAATAAAAAAGTAGTCATTGTCCAAATTAATGCAATTAATCTGTGAGTCTAAAAGCACAAACATATTCACATTTGTTGAAGATGAACAATTCCTACTGATTCATGCATACATAATAAATGAAACATCTCAAAAGAAACATTTAGGGCTAAGACTACATACATTTTACTTTTACAATTATAAGATCAGATTAGAACTTTAAGGAAAATTATTAGGATGACATTAATATTACTACTGATTATTTAATATCTTTCTGTAGTTCTTTCAGTACAGAAAAAAAAAAGTTTAAAAAAAAATTGCTATTCGCACCTGCATGTACATTACCCAAGAAAAAGCTGACAATTCTTTTCCCAGTATTGCATAGGTCTCTATAATTTCATTGTCATAAAAATGACTTGGAAACTACAACACTGACTATCCTGTCAGTTACTTGATCCATTGCTTAAGTTGCTCAATACAATATGCTCCGTGTTATCAGTCAGTCACGCTTCTGTCCAGTGGTGATAATTTCAAAACACACTGAATTGAGGCATTCTGCTAAAGACGATGAATAGTTACAAAAATGATATAGCACATGAAACCAACTACCTTACATTGTGGCAGACCAAGAAAAACAGTATATGTATGGTTAATGTATGTTAACAGTGACAGAGAATATAATAAACAGCTGTAAGCATCAGAAGGGTTTGAACAACTGGAGAAGAAAAGGAATGTGAGCCAAACCAGAACAACAGAAGGAAACTGAGAAAAGAAACATTGGTAGAAGTTTGAGGACAGTGAAGGACACCATTCCCTCAAGTTTTTCAAAGTTGTCATAAAAATCCAATTGCTCAACTGAAGAACTAGATAAAAGCAGCTGAAAATGCATACCACTGATTTGTCCCCAATGAAAAGTCTCAATTTCTGCACATTCAGTGAATTTCAGATAAAAAAATTCTTACCACCATGTATTTACATTGTGTTAGGGGTATGCAGCCATGTCTAATGTGTTAGATCTGATAGGGCTACAGACCATCATAATGAAACCTTTTGTTGTAAACTCACATATTTCTCATCACCACACTGTCGCATTTAATCACCCTGTCACATATACCAGAAAAACTGACCACAGTAATTTTTGAATTAATGAAAATTATAGTTGAAAAGGGATGTGGCAAGAGGACAGAATGAGACCATTACATAGCCATTACTTGAGATTGCACAGAAACTTATTTTGCTGGAAGTAATAGCAGTCAGCCAGACTTTATCATACGGAGGAGATCCTCTAATAAGTCCCGCACTCTTATTCTGTACTGGAAAGTTCAAGCAACAGACCTACGAGAAACAGCTCATAAAATTGGTTAACTGCTTGGAAAGAGCTAGAACTGTAGTTACAGCCGCTCATCTCTTGGCTTTTCTACTTTCTTTGGTGTAACAAGAACTTTAAGTATTCTACCCATATATTTTTGCTGGATAACTTTTATGTCCTTTATTTTCACCTCATTTTTTTAAACACTACCTTTTTTAAAGAAGGCTATTGTAAAGAAAGTAAAAATTACAGTGTATTTACATCCCAAGTGGATCTTACCCATATACTTTTCAGAGAACTAATGTCAGGACTTCATCTGAAGTGAAAGGGGGAAATGTAAAACAATAAGAAGAAAGTTTGGAGCCTTAGACTAGGAAAAGAAAGACGATAGACGAATGAATGTGCTTAACAAGTTGCTTTCTGAGAGTATATTTAATGTAAAATATGTACACATATTTTACACATATCACTTCCTATGCTTGATCATTTCAAACTATAAATTTGATCACAGCTGTGAAAAAATCCAACTCCCTTTGTTTCCCGGAAATCCCATTTGTTCCAATTTGCAATATTATTCATTGTCTGCTGTGTGAATTTTCCTCTTAATTTTTTATTTATGGAAACAAATCACAACCTCGATAAATTAAATTCTTACTTCCTGCAGTTAAGCTTTCAACTTAATCAGAGACTATATTTTTCAAATAAAATACTTTCTAAGGAGAGAGTTTAATCACTATCTGTAAGAATACAAAATAATTTTTTTTCTCTAAACAAAGTTTCAGCAAAAAACTGTTATTTAAGGAAATATCTTTTCATAAAATTGTTGCACTACAAAATGTTCTTTCTAATCCTGCAAGTGATATGTGTATATTTTATATAGATTTGGATGTGATCTTGTACAATAAATAGTAGCCCTTGAAAGTGTTAAATGTTCAAATTCCAAACTGTGATTTTGAATCCTCATCAATTGAATAGTCTACTAGTTATGTGAAATGTTACTGGAAATATGTTCAAAAGTTATAAAGTTATAAAATGCATGACAGAAAATATATCCTGTAATCAGCCTTAAAAAGA
This sequence comes from Indicator maculatus, assembly GCA_013399975.1. Classification (NCBI taxonomy): domain Eukaryota; kingdom Metazoa; phylum Chordata; class Aves; order Piciformes; family Indicatoridae; genus Indicator; species Indicator maculatus. Next base: position 16,391 of record VXBD01014925.1, read on the forward strand.
TGGTACAACAGTGACTGTGTACAAAGACTGGTGGAAAGATTGGGTCACTTAGTTGCTTAGAATTAATATGTTTCTATTTGCTTCTCTCTCCCAGGTATGCATTCCCTGGTCATATGCTAGGCCTCATTCTGCACACAGGCACACAAGGTGCCTATGAGCTGCTCTGTGCTATCCTTCAACAGTTCACCATGTCCTTCCAGGTTAAGGTTGGATGGAAGTGTCCCACAATGTGTGTGGAATGGGAAAATGAGTCAACGGGGTAGAAGGCTGGCCTGGCTAGGTAGAGAGCTTTGGGAGAAACTCAGGAAGAAAAGTCTGCTGGCTATGGAAGAAGGGGCAGGAAACTCACAAAGAGTACAAGGCTCTTGAAAGGATCTGTTTGGAGAAAATTTGAAAGGCTGAGACAGTTGTAGCTATAGAAGGCTCTGGAGAGACCTCATAGCAGCCTTGCAGCATTTCAGGAAAGCTGCAGGATAACTGATTAGGGATTTTTTACAGAGGCATGTAGAGACAGGACAAGGAGTAATGGCTTCTAAGTGGAATAAACTAGAATTAGATTAGACATTAGGAAGAAATTCTTCCCTATGAGAGTGTTGGGCCACTGGACCAGGTTGCCCAAAGAAGCTGAAGAAGATACAATCCTGGAAGTGTTCAAAACAAGGTTGGGTGGAGCCTTCAGTAACCAGATCTAGTAAGATGTGTCCCTGCCCATGACCAGCTTGGGGGTTTGTAAGGAGCGGTCCAAAGAGCCTCATTTGTCTCATCATTGTCATCAGGAATCGGGACCCCCTTTCCCCAAGGAGAAGGACTGAAATTCAGGCTAACATCTTAGCACAAGTCTTGCATCAGCCCACTCCATATTAAGTTACGGATTAAGCGACTGAGCCTGTGCACTGGAATGTGGTCTCCATGGTTTTCAAGGTGTTCCATAGGAGAGACCTAGATGGTACCAACAGTCCATACCCACCAAGTATGATGGACAACCCTACTGTTAGTGATTATTCCTGTGGAACAGAGAAATGGAACTGCAGTCAAGACAGATTGATGTCCTGGCGTTGCCAAGGGAACCATGAACTTTAGTGAACTCTGCTCATCATAATGTCATTATAAAAGGAAAACACACCTCCTGGCCTGAGGCTANCAAGTCTTGCATCAGCCCACTCCATATTAAGTTACGGATTAAGCGACTGAGCCTGTGCACTGGAATGTGGTCTCCATGGTTTTCAAGGTGTTCCATAGGAGAGACCTAGATGGTACCAACAGTCCATACCCACCAAGTATGATGGACAACCCTACTGTTAGTGATTATTCCTGTGGAACAGAGAAATGGAACTGCAGTCAAGACAGATTGATGTCCTGGCGTTGCCAAGGGAACCATGAACTTTAGTGAACTCTGCTCATCATAATGTCATTATAAAAGGAAAACACACCTCCTGGCCTGAGGCTACCCACCTCCGAGGCAGACCACACCTCAGACATGCCTCCTTGAGCATCCATGGAAGCCCTACTCATGGGGGGCACAAGGGGCAGAGAGAGGCGGAGTTCCGACATAGACAGGTGTGAAGTTGATTATAAAAGATGTCTCCCTAGCAATGGCAATTTGGGGGTTTCCCTCGGAGTTTTCCCTGGGAGTTCTGTGTATGTGAGAGTGTGTTACCTGAAGAGTTATGAGGAAGAAGTAACAAGAAGAAGACTTAGAAGGAAAGCTCTCCCTACTAAGATTAAGAAGGACCAGCAGGACTGGATCCAGGACAAGAGAGATGTCTTTGGACTCTTGCATTATGGGTAGCTATAGACCTCTTTCCCTTTCCACTCTACTTTTCCCCTTTCTCCCCTCACTGTTCTCTACCTCCTATGGGTAAACAATAAAGTTTTGCTGCTGCTTGAAGTGAAGCCCCTGGCAGGAGTCGCCTGCATTTTTTGCGCTTTGAGATAACAGTAACGAACCAACACGAGTCCATTGTTTGGACCGTGACAGGGTTGGAACTGAATGATTGTTAAGGCCTTTCCATCCCAAACCATTCTGTGATTCTGTACTTTACAAGCTGCAGTTTGAGGGATTCAAATGCAGATCAGAAAGAGCCCAAGAAATCTTCAGTCTTGAAGCTAATCTAAAGTGACAAGTTCCAACAAGAGAAAATCCTTGTAAGGAAGATACTATGCACTCCTCTAACAGGGTAAGCTTTCTGATTTCTTTTGTCATCTCTAAATTGACATTAATATGACATAGTGAAAAAAATGTATTAAGAGATCATTTCATTATGCATTTCTTTTCACATTGCATTTTCAATTACTAATCAATTTCACATAATTTTCAGTAGTTTGTGGGTTTAGGGTTGGCCAATTGCCCAAAGAAGTGTTTTAATAAAATAACTCTTTTACTGGTTACCTGCTGGAAAAAGACAATACTTGAAAAGAATAAATCTTCTTACTACCTTCCTTGCTTACAGTACAAAAAGTAAAGCTTTACTCTACTTCTCTGAATCTTGAAAAATTATATTTAGAAACAATATTTTACTTTTTGACCTTTTTCTTGTTCAGTGATCCATTGTAGACCTTGGAATCAACAATCATCTACACAGGTAAGTAAGCAACAGACTAGGAACAATTATCAGGAAAGATCACTTTAATAGATCACTGAGCAATTGACCATTCAAATGACCAACCCAATCAGCTATGAGCCACAACAGTCTCTCCCACTCTGTTTAACACAACAGCACCATGTGGGTGCCAAAACTGAGAATGAAGTATGATTAAAGGGTTAGAAACAATACTAGGACACCAAAGTGGCTGAACTGGGAACTTCTGATAGAGATGAAATGCAAAAGGCAGAAGTATATGAAGTAGAAGAAACACATTTCCAGGAAGCAATATTGAAGTATAACCGGCTTTTCAGGAATAGTATCAGTAATGTCATAGCTTAGGTGAAGACAAACCTAGAATGAAGATGAAGGGCAGCAAAAAGGTACATCAAAGACAAAAAGAAGAAAAATTAAAATGTGGGCCTGTTGCTGAATGGATTAGGCAACCAAGTGAATAAGGACACAAAAGAAGAATGAAATACTCAAACTCTTCATTGCCTTATTTTACTGGTGAGGTCTGCTCTCAGGTCACCTTGTTGACAAGGGAAGTTCAGGGCACAAGGTACCATCTGCTGAGGAAAAGATGCATCCAGCAGTGCTGTTAAAGCTGGTCAATGTGATTGTGAGGCTGTGTTCTATTTATGACCTTTGAAAAATTGTTGTGATCAGCAGAAGTCCTCAGTGGCCTAAAAAGGTCCAAAGGTAAGAATATCTTTAAAAGGAACAGGAAAAGGACCTGGGGAGCTGCAGCCTACACCAGCCTCATGTTAGATCCTGGAAAGGTTATTGAACAAGTTCTGTTAGAAGAAATTTCTAAGCATATGAAGGTCAAGCAGAGACTGGGAACATTGAGTGTAAATTTACATAAGTGATGAACCCCTTTTTTTTCACCTTTCATGAATTTTTTCCCTTTCATGAAAAATTTTCTAGTTCTGTGAAAGACATGACTAGCAGCAGCAAGGTTTTTGAAAGATTTTCATTGAAACCTTGTAGCCAAGCAGAAAAGATACAGACTAGATGACTGGACTACAAGGGAGATAATAAACCATTTGGACCATCAGGCTCAAAAGCTAGAGGGTGAATAGTCCCAGATATAAACAGCAGGTAGGTAAGAACAGAGATCCCTAGGAGTTATAGGGAATACATATAGTAGCATAGAAATTATTGAGGCCAGTCACCAGAAGACTTTTAAAAGCCAAGGCTTGGATGCCACTAAACATTAAGGTTTCTAATGTCCACTTAACTTCACAAATTCCCACTGATTTTTCCCACTTACAGACCTGAGCATAAAGGATGACTCAGTTTTTATTTCTACAAGAATCAAATATACTTTTCTTTGTAACACATACTGCAATCAGATCGCTTTATGACATTAAGTCCAGTGTGAGTCCCAGTGTATAACAACATTTGTGTTTAACTCCTACTAATAACTGTTAAAAACCTTCTCAGACCTTTTTAAAGGCTGAGATAAACCTAAGGCTTTCCCCCTCTACCCCAGGCTCCATCCTCAGCTTTCTAGACAGTGGTATGGGCCATTCACAAAACCAGGAGCCAAAACCCTTTGAATTATGCTCACTGATTTCTTCAGTAACCTGGGCCAACTGCACTACAACTTTGTGTGCAAGTTTTCCTATGCATGAAACAAAAATACTACTACTTGCACGCTCATGTCCCAAAGGTAACATGAGGATTTGATGATGTTCATAATACTTTTGAAATAAAGAAATATTTAAAAAGAAAAATAATGTTAAGAATTATTGTGCTGTTCTTTGTTATTCTTAGCTGTCAGGTGAATCAAGGACCATAGCTGCTGTTGAAAACAGCCCAGATCCTTGAGCTTTCTGAGTTACAGCTTGGTAGGTCCAGGATCATAATTCCAAACCGAAAAATAAATTAAATAGCGAGTTTTCTCTCTGAACACTATGAAAACCATAGTTTCCACTTATTTTTACTACATGAGCTACCCTGGTGAGTTGCAAATAAATAATCTGAATAGCTTTCTCCAGATTTTATTTTTATTACATGTTACTCTGCCAAGGTCCAGTCTCCTACCTTTCATCATCTCTAACACTCAGTTTCTTAAAACAATAATTCAGAATTTTGTTTTTAAAATAAATTCCTGGTATAGTAAGTGAACAAATGAAAAAATATAGTTCAGGATTCACACATTTCAATTGTTCAGCATTTGAAAAAGCTTTTCTTACCTTCAGTACAGAAGCCAAAATCTAGTCTTTTAGGCATTACTGTGATAGTGGGAAAACAAAGACTGAGCAAGAAGCAGACATTAAGACACATTTAGGAAAATAGGACTCTGTATTGCCATAATATCAAACTTACATTGATAATGCTAATAATTTTCTAACACTTCCTTAATAATTTTCTAATACTTCCTTTCAAAAATGGATATTAAAAAGTATAAGACTATCTTTAAAGGGCCAAGTTTCATTTTAAACTGATTTCCAGCAGAGAAAGTTTTGATTGCTTCTTTACTGGATAATAAAACAGAGACATTTTTAAGCAGTACAGTGCCTATCTAATCCAGAGAACTTAAGGAAAAACTCATGTGTTAGAACAGAAAAAATGTAGCAGAAAAAGATACTTCAAAAATTAGCTATCAAGTAAGTCATTTTCATAGCTCCCTGTAGTTTCATAAACACACCAATATTCACACTTCCAGTTCTACATAAGCAATACAAAAGCAATTTAAAATAGATTTTATGCTGTACAATTAGTACAATCTTTCCCAAATGATGTTTGTGCAAAGAATAGGACAAATAGTAAGAAAAGACAGTAATACATACTGGATTATACAAAACTAAACAAAACACCCACTTTTTTTTTTATTTTTATATTGCTGATCCCTTTTCAACTACAAAATAGTATTTTGCTTTTAAATAACCCTCTTGATGCATTTCTCAATTACATAATGTACTCTTACGTTTCTGGGGTTTACATCTAACGAACATTCAATTTCTCATCATATAATGTCAGTCATATGGGCTACATTAGAAAGAATCATAGCAACAATTACAGTGGTTTGCCTCTTTGACAATGAGAAATTTATCTTTTAAAACAAAAAGAAAAGACTACATCAGCCTCTGACACCTTGGATTACTACCACTGAGAGCTGGATATGTACATGTGCCACTACACTTCATAGTGTCAAAGCCAGCTCAAGAATATTTATATCTTATCCACTTTTTCAATCACATCTCTTCTTCCTAGCTAAACAATGTAAGGAGATAGTTTTGGACAAGTCAATACTATCATTACTTATGTTTGACCAACTGTCCTAATTCATATCCAAGTGCTGGAAGGAAGCACACAACTTCACTATCATAATATACATCATTGCTTGAGTATTGGATCAGGGTGGGAGCTGTGGCTATTGAGCAAAAGAAACCCAGAGAAAACTAAATCTGCTATGAAGTAATTATAAAGAAAGTGAGATCATATCTTTTAAGTCTCCTTGAACAAGTAAGTTCCCATGTATAACAGTCCCTGAACATTTTAATAGCAGCTTAAATGGCATCGTAGCTGTTAAACCAAATCAAAAGTCTAGGTAAACTTGTTTAAAGTTTTTGAGGAAAACTGGCAAAATTCAAAACGTAGTCACACTCACACTCCAAATATCCTAGCTATCTGAGCTTAAAGTAAAATATCACATTTAATATTATATATATTCAGGCTAAATATATCACTTCGTGGGGAAAAGAAACAAACAAAAAAAGAATAATCGAAATCTCAAAAACAATTGCCAGCCTGTTTATAATCCTCCCTGTAGAAGGTCTGGCAATTGTTACCTTTCACTGATTTAACTTGTTACCAGCTTCAGGCTCAGCTATAAATTTGCAAACACTCTTTATAGCTCCTGATAAAATTTTGCATGCAAAAGTTCAATATAAGACATAAAGTTTCCATCTTAACAATTATTATTGTCGCAGTTTAACCTGGGTGGAAAAAAAAAACAAAATAAAACAAAACAAAGAAAAATCAGAATCTGTCTCCCAGTATGCATAGTAATTATGAGTGAAAGGAAAACACTGTGCTGTCTCCTTAAGAATAAAAGTTTACAAAGTGTGAAAGATTTAGAAAAATGTTACTGAACATTTATTTTATGGGTTTTACTCTGCTGCTTTTTTAAAAGGAGAAAAGCTTTCTTTGAATTAGCTCATTCCTCTGCAAAGCTAGTATCAAACTAGAAAAAAAAAATTCTGAGACATCTTAAAAGTAAAAAGACAGAAAAAATAAAAGGGGAGGGTACATGTGCAAGTGTGCATAATTCATGTTTAGGAATAGAATGCTTAGGAGATTTTATCAATTCTTACTGGTTTTAGTTTTCAGTATTTCAGCTATTCAAAGCACAACACAAGATACTTTATAATACAAATTCTGGGATATTTTAACATATTTCTCCAAAACCACATATTTGTAATTTTAAAATGTTTCCTGTGGTGAAATTTTTCCGTCCAAAATGAGTTTCTATGTCCCATATGTTCTACCCTCACCTACCCATGGAAGGTAGATAATCTTGTCTCTCATCCACGTGCTGGTTTCTTTTTCCAGATGCATATTTGCATCCATTTGAAGGCAATGGAGGAAAGCTGTGTTTACACAGATATAAGAGGTCCCCTAACTTTGTGTACATTTGTGCAGAAAAGAAATTGGGTGAAAGCATCACTTTGTCCATCCATTCAGCTGGCATTAAAAGCACATAAGCAGGAAATGCACAGTTGCTTGACAGAGTAAAAACTGAAAAATGGCCAAAACGTCTAGAGAAATTTAATTTCCTGAACAATATTCTTCCTGCAGCAGTGTAATTGCTCTTTAGCTAAAAAAAGAATAAAAAAAACCCAAAAGATTTTATATTATAAAGAAAGATCAAAATTTATAATTGCTTCTTCTTTTGTGTTCAGTTCTGGTTGGCTTGGGTTTTTTGCTTGTTTGCTTGCTTTCTTGCTTGTTTGTTTGTTTAAACAGTCTGGCAGCTCCATTTAGCAATCTGCAGATCTGCTGCTTCTGTTTCACTCTCAGAAACACACTTCCTTGTAGATAAATCTTGTTTGGCCAACCACAGGAATGAATGGCATATGTAGGATAGAGTGTTGTCTTTTAATGCCCAGGGCAGATGCTTAGCCACAAAGAAGACCTTCAAAAAAGCAATCATTCCCTGAATACTGGAGGTAGCTGTCCATAATAACCAGTAAATTTTAGATTTGTTATTAATTTGAATATCTTGTAAACCATCTTGCTCTTGTATATTTGGGGAAAAAAAAAGACTAGAAAATAATTCAGTCTCCAGAATAATCACTCTATAATCACTTAGACTTTTTCATACTATAGAAGTAAATTTCTTCCTTCTGCTTTCTGACCTTTACCACATCAGGAGCATACACCCATTTTTTTTTCAGTGCTACAAAAGCTAAAAATCCCACAAAATACCTCCTGTATACTGCAGTTTACACAGAACATCCTAAATGCTATGAAAGAATCTGAGCCAAACACACTGAAGTTTAGAAAGGTCAGGAATGTGAACAAAAATCATTCCACCTACACTTACTTTCCTTTGGTATCTCAGATCAGTCTTCTCTCCAGTCTCCACAGATACAAAACAGAAAAAAAAAAAAGAAGATACCAATCTCTGTCTTTAAAGCATTACTAAATTTCATTTTATTTGTGTCTTCCAATAATATTTACATTTGTAAATAATCGAAATGTTTACATGCTCTTGTGGACTTGGTTAGTGTTTCAATTAGCATATCTCAAGAACTTAGTTATTGAAAAATTATGACATACACATAGAATTAAGATCTGGGATATAATATTGAAGTTAGTATTAGATTTTTTTTTTGCCATAGCGCCTTAAGGACTATTCATGGTCTTCCTATGTTTGGCAAGTCCTGCATTCTTTTCAGAGTGACATTACTAAAAATATAGTAGTCTCTCTGAAGATGCATTCAAAAGATTTTAAGTCCTGCATTTCAGCTTTCAATGAGTTAATCTTTCCTTTTCTACGTAAATTCTCAGATTGTTAAACACTAGCTTCGCCATTGTAAGCTACAATTTCATGCTGAATGACTCATATTTTGGAAAATTATGAAAAGAAAATAGGACAGTATTAGAAACATTTAAGAGCGGGAGAATTCTCTAGGAAATGTGCATGGTATAAGAGGTCACAGATGTAACGTGAAGAAATTATAATATAAATCACTATAATCAAATATGTTCAACTATTTACATTACAAATAATGTATATGTAAAAGAGCAAGCAAACCCCTCTCATGATTCCTTGAATCTTGTTTTGCAACTGCAGCCTGTAAACGAATTTCTGTGTATAAAAGGGCCCTTATCTTTATTATAAAAATTAAAAAAAAAAAATATTCAAGCCTTCAAAAGTCTTCTTTCTCAAAACAAAGTATTGGTAATGTTCAGGGAAAATGTTTTCCAATGTTTGTATTTGGACATGACCAAAATGTTTATAGGCAATATTAATAAGGGTCAGCTATAAATTTATATATTAACAATTTTAATTTTTATTCCAAATTATTTAGGGGATTTGGAAAAGTAATAAACTTCAATCCCAAAAGCAGGATTTGTTGTCCTGTACCTGCTACTGAAAATATCAAATCAAGAAGAAATTCTTGAGCCTTACCTGCTGGACTCGGCAGATGTAATGGCAATCAGAGGAGGAATCCTCAGTGGAAGAGTTGTGGGCCTTGAGGTAGTCTCAGCATCATTCTTTTTATCCCAGTCTGCCTGTTCTAACTGCCTGAAGGCTAGAGGGGGTAGCTGGATGTTACGGGATGATAATCTCCGTACAAGATAGGGTTCCATTGCCTGGACAGTATCTTCATCCTCAGTGCTGTGAAGAGCTTCTTCTGAAACCTATGATCAAAACAGAAAATAACACATCATGTAAGAAAATGCCTGCAATATTAATTTGATTACTCATTTCCATAATCTAGTTCCTTATAAATATTATTTATACTTTACTGTCTTTAATGAGAAAATAAAAAAGAATGAAAAATATGTTTAGAAGTTTCCAGAGTTTAGATAATTTGGGATTTTAAAAGCAAACAGAAAGCTATTTCTGAAGAGTTTAACACACTGCTGTTTAAAATATGTGCTCATACCTGTACAAGAGATGAAATAGCTCTGCATTAGAGAAATTTTTTCCCAGGATATACTTGCTTTCCTACAAGTTATCTATCTTTTGGAAGAAGAGTCCAAATCTGAATAATAAAATAAAATTAGCAGTCAGAGAATTGCAGCTATACACCTCTTGATTGAAAACTGGAAAAAATTCACATTAAATTCCCTCACCTGTCTCAAATCACATGTTTCTCTCTTGCTCATAGCAGAGCTTAGAAACAGTGAATAATAGAACCTCTGAGGGTCAGGCTCTAGTGAAATCTTAGGTATAACCATTATTAATCATTATTTTTAATTCATTTGTCTGATCCTCTGGCAATATTCTCTGGGTCATGGAAGAATGGCAGACAATATGGGAAAGAAATCTCCATTTGATATTGATTTTAAAGGGAGAAAGTATCTTCAGAAATTTTTCAGAATGTTTAGCAAACAGCTCCCCGTTGTGAGAGAAAATGCTCAAAGAGTTACTTTTCTGAGAGGACTGATATTCTGAGAATCTTGTTGTAATAGTGAGAAGAAATTGCCTTTTTTTCCCTCCATGTCTTCACCGAATGTCTTTACCATTCCGTGATAAATTCTCCATCCCACATGCAACTGTTTGCACCTATTGCTTTGATTGCTTTCTTGTGAAGAAACCCAGGTTCTTAACAAGTCTAAAGATTTTCTACATCTAAACTTAGAAACAGAATACAGCTATACAGCTATAAATTACTCCACCCAGATCAGATATCAATAGCTTCATAATCCAAACACAATATTTAAGACTGATATTCACAGAATCACGGAATGCTAGGGGCTGGAAGGGACTGTGAAAGATCATCTACTGCACCTCCCCTGCCGGAGCAGGATCACCTATATCAGATCACACAGGAACACATCCAGGCAGGTTTTGAATATTTCCAGAAAGGGAGACTCCACAACCCCTCTGGTCAGCCTGTTTCAGTTTTCTATCACCTTCACAGTGAAAAATTTTTCCTTCCATTTCCATGGAACTTCCTATGCCTCAACTTCCTCCCATTGCCCGTTGTCCTGTCATTGGAGATCACCGAGAAGGGTCTGACTCCATCCTCTCGGCACTCAACCTTTACATATTTATAAACATTAATGAGGTCACCCCTTAGTCTCCTCTTCTCCAAGCTAAAGAGACCCAGTCTCTCCTTGTAAGGAAGATGTTCCACACCCTTCCTAATTTTTGTGGCTCTACACTGGACTGTTTCAAGCAGTTCCCTGTCCTTCTTGAACTGAGGGGGCCAGAAGTGGACACAATGTTCCAGATGCAGCCTCATTAAGGCAGAGTAGAGGGGAAGGAGAACCTCTCTCAACCTACTAACCACACCTCTTCTATACCATTGGATACCATTGGCCTTCTTGGGCACAGGAGCACATGTCTGGCTCATGGTCATCCCTCCATCTGCTAGGACCCCCAGGTCCCTTTCCCCTTCCCAGGTCATGACTGCCAAACTATTTTCACATATATATTCAAGTATACATGGTATACGAAGTAAAGCAAGTTGTGCCCACAGTTTACTGTCACACCTTCAGTCACAACCCAACCACAGCTTTCAGTCTCACCTGTCTCATGAGGACTAATGAACATGTGCAAGAAAAATTTGCATCTAAATTTATTTAATCTGCACACACAGTGAGAGCCATTACTTGAATCAGCTTTCATGATGAGTGATAGCATTGGATTTGCATGGCAAGGTTTTGGAATACAGGGGTGGCTTCTGTGAGAACCTGCTAGAAGCTTCCTCTGTGTCCAATAGAGTCAATACCAGCCAGCTCCAAGATGGATCCACCACTGGCCAAGCCCTAGTCCATCAGCAATCATGGTAGCATCTCTGCAATAACATATTGAAGAAGGGCGGAGGAGGGGGATATCAAACAATATCAGCAGAGAGAAAGGAGTGAGAATATGTGGGAAAAACAACTCCACAGGCACCAAAGCCAGTGAAGGGAAAGGGACACTAGGAGCTCCCCCTGCCAGAGCAGATTCCCCTGCAGCCCATCATGAACATGTTGATCCAGGCTGAGATGCCTGAAAGAGGTTATGACTCCATGGATAGCCTGTGCTGGAGCAGGTTCCTGGAAGGACTTGTGGGCCCTCAGGGAAAAAGTCTACACTGATGCAAATTTTCTGGCAGGATTTGTGGCTCCTTGGGCGATCCATACAGTAGCATTCTGTTCCTGAAGGACTTCACCTCATGGAAGGGACCCATGACGGAGCAGTTTGTGAAGAATTGCAACTCAGGCAAAGAACTTATATTCAAGAAATTCATGGACAGCTGTCTCTCATAGGAGAGATCCCATGCTAGGGCAGAAGAGTATGAGGAGTATTTCCCCTGAGGAGGAAGGAGCAGCAGAGGCAACGCTTGATAAACTGACTGCAACTCCCATTCCCCATTACTCAGGTGGAGGTAGAAAATACAGAACTAAAGTTTAACCCAGAAAAAAAGGAAAGCTGAGGTAAGATTTTTTAAGATTTACTGCTTATTTCTCATATCCTCCTGTGACTCCAGTTTCCCCACGTCACCATTGTTTTTCTTGTGTTAGTAATTGGTGAGTGATTTCTTCCCGTTGCTACCCAGACTCATAAACTGGTCATTATAATTTCTCTCCTCTGTCCAGCTGAGGAGAGTGATAAAGCAGCTTTGGTGCACACCTGATGTCCAGCCAGGGTCAATTCACCACAGTAATATTAATAAGCTCCATTTATACTCAGAACTGGGGCAGTTGCTGCCAGAAAGACATTTATAATTACATTTTTGACTAAAAAAAACCCTAAATTCATGATTTGGCTACTTTTCTTAATCTAGCTGTAATGTAGTTTGAGAAAACAAAGTTTATAAAATGGTATGCATTGAACAACAGCAAAATCAATCACTGTGAAAATACTACAAGAATTAATGTGTTACAGTCATCCTGAGAGAACTTTAAATTCAGGCTTGTATTTTGACTGTGTGCATAGTGGATATTCAAGACAGATAAATAAATTAAATAATAACAATGTAATTAATTATAGCTCTGCAAGAAATCAAATATGATTACATTAGAGCTAAAAATAAACTGCCACATAATGTTATTGAGTCCACTTCAGTAGCTGATTCTTTGGGCAGCTCTGAAATCATAAAAACCTTGAACTGCAGCCATAGAAGATCAGAATGCAAGAGCTGAAAAGAATTCACTGGGGAAATTCTTCTTTAACCCGTATACAAAAATTAGAGAGGTAGAAAATTATAGCATAAGGATTAAGCCACAAGGGAAAGAAAATAATTTGAACCCAAATAATAAAGTCAAGCTTTGGAGAAATCAAACAATAGGCACTCAATGTATATTTTGATCATAATGGAAGATTTAAGCAATTTGTGGAAAACCAGGCCACCAATTCAGGTATAAATATTCAAGCACCTAAATCAGAAATTATTGATCATAGTGATTTTTACTCATCTTGGCAAAACAGGAGTAAAATATGCATTGCTAATTTTACCTTATTTTTGAACATTGTTATAAGGAGCACTATGTTTGCTCACAGAACCATAGAATTGTTGTTTGGAGGGCTCGTATGAGGTTGTCCAGTCCAACTTCATGGTCTATCTACAACATTAGATCACATCAACTACAGCTTTGTCTGAATATGAAAAAACAGAATCACAGAATTAACCATGTTGGGAAAAGACCTTCAAGATCATCAAGTCCAACCTATCACCCAATACCATCTAATCAACTAAACCACGGCACTAAGTGCCTCATTCAGTCTTTTTTTTAAACAATTCCAGGGATGGTGACTCCACCACCTCCCTGGGCAGCCCATTCCAATGGCCAATCACTCTTTCTGTGAAAAATTTCTTCCAAACATCCAGCCTAATCCTCCCCTGGAGCAGCTTGAGACTGTGTCCTCTTGTTCTGTTGTTGGCTGCCTGGGAGAAGAGACCAACCCCCTCCTGGCTACAACCTCCCTTCAGGTAGTTGCAGACAGCAATAAGGTCTCTCCTGAGCCTCCTCTTCTCCAGGCTAAAAAACCCCAGCTCCCTCAGCCTCTCCTCACAGGACTTGTGCTCCAGGGCCCTCACCAGCTTTGTTGCCCTTCTCTGGACATGTGCCAGCAACTTAACATCTTTCTTAAACTGAGGGGCCCAGAACTGGACACAGTACTCAAGGTGTGGCTTAAACAGGGCTATGTACAGGGGCACAATGACTTCCCTGCTCCTGCTGGTGACAAAATTCCTGATACAGGCCAGGATGCCATTAGCCTTCTTGGCCATCTGGGCACACTGCTGGCTCATGTTCATCCTACTGTCAACTAGTACCCCCAGGTCCCTTTTTTGTCTGGCTGCTCTCCAGCCACTCTGTCCCCAGCCTGTAGGGCTGCTTAGGGTTGTGGTGGCCAGCGTGTAGAACTCAGCACTTAGATGTGTTAAATCTCATGCTATTGGACTTTGCACATCTGTCCAACCTGTTAAGGTCCCTCTGCAGAGCCCTCCTACCCTCTAACAGATCAACACCTGCTCCCAGCTTGGTGTCGTCTGCAAATTTACTGATGATGGACTCAATTCCCTCACCCAGATCATCAATAAAGATATTGAACTCTCCAACAACAGAATTTCATCAGCCTCCATGGATAACCTGCTGCAGTGCTGCGCTACTTACACAAAGAGGAAGATTTTTCTGATGTTCAATCTCAACCTGCTAGTCAGAGGCTCTTGCCTCTCCTTAAGTGGCATACCACTGCTGAGAAGTCTATCGTCTTTTGCAATTACCCTTCAAGCAGGTGAAGACTGCTATTACATTGCCTTTCACCTGCTCCACAGCAGCTCAGCTCTCTCACTGAACATATCCTCCTAGTCCCAGACATCCTGATAGCCCTCCCTTGGGCTATAGCTTGATCCACTAACTACAGCTGCTTTGGCACAAAGATTGTTTAGTTTACAGCAAAGAGTGCACTGTTGGACAGCTATCCACCCTGTAGTCCCTTGAAGCCCTCAGGTCCTTTCCAACCAGTTTGTGATCCAGTCAGTCACTTGCTGGCCTGTGCCAATGCTTCAGGTTATTCTGTCTGGGTGCCAAACTCTGCACTGCATTATGGGCTCTAGTATCAACCCCTCATGGTGATCTGTTTATTACCAGCTGCCAGCCAGATGCTGAGATGATGCTCTTTACATAAATAAAAATTGTAGTACTAGTAGTAACTATTTCCTCCTTTCAGAACAGAGCACACAATCAAATTATTTTGTAAAACTACTTTAAACTACTTTAAATTTAATTTCAAAACTATTAAAAACTAAGCAAGGGCATAATTATTTTGTTCTAGATCAATATGTTTTGTTTTCAATCAAAAACATCAAAAGAAAAAATAATTTCTCTCATATGTCATGCTTATACAACATAAACTAAAACCTACTAGAACAAAACTAAGAAGGAATGGGAGAGATGCCTGAGGACTGGAAGAGGGCAAATGTCACTCCAGCCTTCAAAAAGGGCAAAAACAAAGATCCAGACAACAATAGACCAGTCAGCCTCACCTCCATTCCTGGAAATATGACAGAGTAGCTCATTCTGGAGGCCATCTCTAACCACATGAAAGAAAAGAAGGTTAAAAAGAGTAGCCAGCATGATGAAGACCAAGGAGAAATCATGCTTGACCGATCTGATAGCCTTCTACTAAGGCATGGCTAAATGGATAGAGGCAGATAGTGCAGTGGATATTGTCTACTTTGACTTCATCAAGGCTTTTGATACTCTCTCCCATAACATCCTTGTAGGAAACTCAAGAAGAGTGGGTTAGATGATCAGACCATCAGGTGAATTGGTAACTGGCTCAACAACAGATTTCAGAGGGTCATGATCAGCAATGCAGAGCAGCCAGTGGTGTTCGCCAGGAATCAGTACTGAGTCCAATTTTGTTCAGTATCTTCATCAATGACCAGGGTGAGAGGATAGAGTGTACCCTTAGCAAGTTTCCTGATAATAAAATACTGGGAGGGGTGGCTGACACATTGGAAGACTGTGCAGCCATCCAGTGAGATTCAGACAGGATGAAGTGCTGGGCAAAGGTATGTCTAGTTTTGGGCTTCCCAGTTTCAACAGAAACAGAGATCTGCTGAAGAGACTCCAACAGAGAGCCACAAGAATGCCTGAGGGACATGAAATCTCTCTTGTGAAGAAAGACTAAGAGAACTGGGGCTGTTTAGTCTTGAGGAGACAAGGTTGAGAGTGGAGCTTATTAACATCTATACATATATGAGGGGTAGGTGTCTAAGATGAAGATGTCAGTCTCTTTTAGGCGGTGCCTAGTGATAGGGCAAGGAACAATGGCAACAAGCTGGAACACAGAAGGTTCTGCCTCAGCATGAGGAGAAACTTCTTTATGGTGAGAATGACAGAGCACTGGAAGAGGCTGCCCAGAGAGGTTGTGAAGTTTCCCTCTCTGTAGACTTTCAAAATCCTCTTGGATCTGTTCCTGTGCAACCTGCCCTAGGTGATCCTGCTTTGGCAGGGGTGTTGGACTAGATGATCTCTAGAGGTCCTTTCCAACCTCTAACATCCTGTGATTCTGTGATTCTATGAAGATTTCACTCATATACATGAAGATTAGAAAATGGCAGATTAACAGCCACAGGTGCTACCTAAATTAAATTCTCTATATTTACACATTATGAAACTGGTTAATCACATGATCAATATGGCCATATTTCAAGAAAATCCTAGTCTTACTTATTGCACAGGATTGACATGTCCCACCAAATAAGTTGGTATTTTAATATTTTTGTTACCTTCATTGCTGAGTGTGACTACATGCTTTATTTACTACACATTACACAAGTCCTGGCTTGCACACACAATTACTGTAACTGAAAAGAAGCAATGGAAGCAGTAGTCAACTCATTTAGTGAGAAATGAAGAAGATCATCCAGTCCAACGATTTTCTGATTCTACCAGGGCCACTACTACACCATATTCTTTGAGCATCATATCTAGACAGCTTTTAAATACATCTAAGAATGGTGGTTTAACCACTTTCCTGGGAAGCTGGTTCAAATCTTTGATAATCCCTTTTGTATAGAATGTTTTCCTTATGTCTAACCTAAACCTTCCCTAGCATAAGTCAGTGCCATTTTCTCTTGTCCTGTCAGTTATGACTTGTAAGAAGAGATCAACACCCACCTCTTTACAACCTCCCTTCAGGTAGTTGTAGAGACTGATAAGGTCTCCCCTCAGCCTCATTTTATTCAGATTAAACAACCTCAGGTCCCTCAGCTGCTCTTCATAAGTTTTATTCTCAAAACTTCACCAGCTTTGTTGCCCTTCTCCGGACACACTCCACCACCTCCATGTCTGCTGTGGCACCCAAAACTGAGAACTGCACTGAAGGGGAAGCCTTACCAGTGTCAAGTACATGGGGACAATTACCTCCCTAGTACTGCTGTCCACACTGTTCCTGACACAGGCCAGGATGCCATTGGCATTGACAGTTTTGTCTCTACCTACTAAAATAAAGGAACACAAGCTTTCTTAAGTGTTGTGAGATTTTAGAGAGTGCATATTTCAGGTTCTAGCATGATTGTAAACCCTCTTTAGTAAGTGACCTAGAAGAAGAATGGCTTTGAACAGGGCCCTGAACAGCATTAAACTTTGCAATAAATTAAACAGGAGAAAGCTTGTGCAGTAGCCTTTGGGCCATTGCAAAGAGGACAAGATGTGAAAAATGTGCTCTACATCAGAATCAGCCTGACCTGGAACCTCTGGCAGAAAGAACCTGGAGAGACTCAAAACTGATCTCTAGGGTTTTGAAGCCAGGGATATGTAAAATCTGAAGCCCATCACACCCCAAATGAAAAAGAAATCTAAGTAGCACATGAAGGAGTTTGAGTCACTTCAGAAGTGGTTGGTAGTGAAGCAGAGCTCCTTTAATCTCTACTGCAATTGTGGGGCTGTGGATGTTCACATGTGGATGTTCAAAGGGAGGGTTCCTCCACATCATGCAATTTATGCTACACGAAATAAGTGAGTTGCACTGATGACACAGCAGGTCCTGACCACCCAGCAATTCTGGAAGTGATGAGGGACTGGAAAGGCTGAAACTTAAGACCCAAAGAAGGTGACCCATGGTGAAGAGGTTCTATTGTATAACAAGCAATCAGAAAGTTAAAAGTAGTATGCACTTTTACAGAGGGATTCTATTGTACTATAGGGAAACAGCAAAGGTGGAAAGCTGCTGTGTGCATTCATACATAACAAGTTGCAAAAACTGCTGAAAGAAAAGGTAAATTGAGTCTGTTTGCAGGTGAAAGCCATCCAACTGCTGAATGAGAAAAATGGCCAGTAGTTTATCTCTATAACGACTCAGGGATGGCAGCAAATGCTCTGTGAAAATGGCTTCAGGAATGGAAAAGGAGTATCTGGCAGCATAGAGATAAACCCATCTGGGCTGTGGAATTGCAGCAAGATATTTCTGCCCAGGTGGACAACTTGATTGTAAAAATGTGTCACATAGATGCTCACACATCCAAGACTCATGCCATTGGAGAATGTTGAAACAGTAAGCAGGTGGACCAGGCTGCTAAGACTGAAGTGGCTCAGGTGGACTTGGACTAAGAATATAAGGGTGAGCTATTTATAACTCCATGGGCTCACGACAGATGACATCTAGGGAGAGATACTCATGCTGGAGGCGTGGATGTGACCACTGATTCCATTGCACAGGTTACCCATGAATGTGAAAAGTGCCATAAACTAACAAGCTAGGCATCTAAAACCTTTTTGGGATAGAGGAAAATGGTTGAAATATCAATATGCAGAACCTGGGAGAATGCTTCTATCAAACTAGGACAAGCCTGTTTGGCTTATAACATGTGTTTACAGTGGTGGATGCAACTTCTGGAAGGTTGGAAACACAGTTTGTGAACTATGCTACTGTCCAGAACACTCTCTTGAGCCTTGCAAAGCGAATTTTATGTTGACACGGCACCCCTGGAAAAAATGAATTAGACAATGGTGACTCAGGAGGAGATGGAAGACTTATAGAAGAGGTGGAAAACTATGATATAATTTGCAGTCATGGAAATGTGCTGGGATGACTCATACAATGGGAGTGTTGCAATGGATTACTATAAACTCTTCAGAAGGGAGAGACAGTAAGATAGCCGTGTATGTTAGGGAGAGTTTTCACTGTCTAGGGCTTGATGATGATGATGATGGTGGAGGGGCTGAGTGTTTATAGGTAAGAATCAGGGAAAAGACCAACAAGGCAGATATCATAGTGAGAATCCTTTGTAGACCACCCAACCAGGAATAAGAGCCAGATGAAATACTCCATAAGCAGATAGAGTGGAAGATAAATTCCTCATACAGTTGGTGCTTGAGCCAGCTGAGGAAGGTGATCCACAGAACCTGTTTTTGAACAGAGAAGTACTTAGGAACAATGTGATGGTTGGAAGGCCATCTTGGGCATATTGATCATGAAATGATAATTTTCAGTGCTGGATGAATTAGGGAATGCAGTTAGTGTAACTGCTACCTTGAACTTTTGGAGAGCAGACTTCAACCTACTTGGAGCCTGGCTGAGAGAGTCCATTGAGAAGCAGTCCTGAAGGGCAAAGGAGTTCAGGGAGGTTGGACACTCTTCAAAAGGGAACTCCTAAAGGTACAGGCCATTCCTATATGCTGAAAGAGAGGGGAAGAAGACTAACCTGGCTGGACAGAGAGCTTTCGCTAGAACTCAGCAGAAAAATAGAGTTTATGACCTTTGGAAGAAGAGGCAAGCCACCTAGGAGGTGAGGTTTTGCAGGTGGAACATTAAAAGTGCCAAAGCCCAGCTAGAATTTGATTTGGCCACTGCAGTAGAAGACAATAAAAAATATTTCTATAAATACAGTGGCTGAGGGAGAAGGTTAAGGGGAGACATTATTGCTCTCTACCTGAAAGGCGGTTGTAGGGAGGTGGGGGTCGGCCTTTTCTCTCAAGTAACTAGTGATAGGATGAGATGAAATGGCCTCAAGTTGCACTAGTGGAGGATTAGATTGGATATTAGGAAGAATTTGTTTACAGAAAGAGTAGTCAGGCATTGGAACAGGCTGCCTAGGGAGGCAGTGGAATCACCATCCCTGGAAGTATTCGCAAAACATATAGAAATGGCGCTTCAGGTTTAGTGGTCATGGAATTTTTTGTCCATGGTTGGACTGGGTGATTATAAAGGTCTTTTCCAATATTAATGATCCTACGATTAAGAACAAAAAGAGGGCTGCTTAAAGCTTGGACAGGTTTATTGGGCAGAAATCTGGATGAATAGCCAGGCCTGGAGTGGTGGTGAATAGAGTCAAATCCAGTTGGCAGCCAGTCATAAGTAGTGTTCCCCAGGGTTTAGTGCTGGAGCCCGTTCTAAGCAGATACTAAACAGTGTCTTTGTCAATGATCTGGACAAGGGGACCATAGGAGCCTTCAGTACACCTAAATCAATGAAGGACAGACCTCACAAGAAGCAGTTCAAGTGCAGCAGTGACTCCACTGAGATACCCAGTAACTCCATGCAACGCACTGACCGTCCTGTCCTGAGTGAATACCATAACAGACGGAGCTCAAAGTCACAGATAATGTGAACATTTTGTGGATATCTTACAGACGTTTTAGAGAGGAAAAGGTAGTTAAAAAGAACACACTGTAATACTGTAAAAGCATGATGTAAATGGTATATAATAAGGGGTGAAAAAAGTACTCATTTTGGCTGGGATTCCTTACAGTAGCTTTTATGAGGCAATGTTTTGGATTTGTGCTGGAAACAGTGTTGATAACACGCTGATGTTTTTCTCACTGAGCAGTGCTTACACAGTGTCAAGGCCTTTTCTGCTCCTCACAGCATCCCACCAGCTCAAAAAGTTGAGAGGGAATACAGATGGGACAGCTATTCCATACAATGGGATGTGTTTAACAATAAAATTGGGAAGTAGATTGGTGGAAGGGCTGCTGCTCAGGGACTGGCTGGTGGTCAGTATCTGTTTTCATTTTTATTGCTTCTTTTTCTCGGGTTTTATTTTCCTCTCTCTTATTTTGTGTTTGTTTTTCTTAACAATTTATTTTTAAAACTTGTTTTTAATTATGAAACCGTTTTTATCTCAGTTGTTAAGATTAAAAACTTATTACTTTTGCCCTTCTCAAGGGCAGTGGGTGTGGGGGCAGTGAGCGAGAGCAGCTGAGCAGCTGTGTGGTGTGTAGCTGCCACCTGACATCCTTCGTAGGCTTTTCTTTGGCATGTGTGACCTCAATAGCTATGACCATCACAGGCATTAAACTCCACAATTCTTTTTATAGCCAAGATTCAGAGACACAATGAGATAAACTGAAACACAGCCTCTAATTTCTCTTGACCAGTGTGAGAAATAAAAGTTTCAAAATACTTCATATTAGCTTCCCATAACATCCTCAAGCATAGTTTCTTCCGACATTATTATGTGATCATATCACTAAAGTTTATCCTACCTTTGTATGGATTGTCAGGCTCATAGTTCTAAACAGGTTTTGTTAATGTGTAGTGCATACAGATAACTCTGGGGAGGCTGTAAAAGTTATCCAGCCTTGGATTACCTTGAGGCCCTGTCTTTCCAGAGATGGCCCATGTGGGGCTGTACAGATAGCTCAGCCCTGAGCTGTCCATGAGCCATAGACCAAACAAGGCAGTGTTGCCTCACTTGGCAAACCAAAACCTGGGTTGAGCCTTGAAACCCTCAGCAAAAAATATGCTCTGAATCTCAACTCGAAGCACTGCTCAGTTGCCCAAGAAAGAAAAAGTAATGAGACGTTGAAGGGTTTCAATAAGGATTTCAGTTGACAACCCTGTGTATCCAGACAATCATAAGATCAGCGAAAGGGCAATAAAAAGAAAAGCACACAGGTGAACCCCACCCATGGATAAGGAAAGATTACATTGTCAAAGATAAACATTTCCAGAAGGTACGATCCACTCAGGCATACTTGCTCACAGTCACATAAATCTGGGGATAAAAGCCTTAAGATTTGGGATAGAAACTATGAGTCATCTTTCCAATGCTACATCTGGCGTGCTTGGAGATGCTTCCACCTTGGTCAGGACGACAGCCAAGGACTCTTTCCTGCGGCTGAAAAACCTTACCTGGAGGAGTGAGCAAATATTTACTATGCTGTAAGTTTGTTACCTCAGGTGATTAACTAACACATGTATAGTGTTTAATCCACTTTTCAGGTCATTATAGCATATTCTTACTTTTAAATCGTAATAGTGCACTTGTCCATCATATCCATGAAAAACTGTAACAGCAGTGTATTAGATCTGTGAATGATGTTCAAATCAGTAATTTGCCTGAGACTGGGGGTTAAATCTGTGAACAAAAGCTCAAATAAATTGCTTGCTTAAACCTTCTAGTCTAGTTTCTTTTCATCACAACTATATGTATTATATACTGTAGTATAAGGACACACACACAAAAGGTAATTCTGGCACTGCCTGATTTTTGAATGCTTGGCTTTCTGCCTTAGTGATTTTTATGACAAATTTGGCATGTAACATTTAATTTGCCTTCAGAAAATAGGTGGCACGTTTCCATCATGGGGACTGACATTGACACACACTTCATTCCTCTGCTAAGATGAAACTTTAGATTGACTACAATAATGAATGACACTCAAATATTTAAATAGAAGCAGTCATTTGTTAGCTAGTCATCTATTTAGATCTTCAGTCAATACAAGATATGCACTTTTCCAGTGAACTCTCCAGATATTAAGTATGTAGGAAAGCATAAGATTTAGGAATTACTGGCTTTATTTTCTGTCATAGCATGGATTCTATTTTAGGACTACATATTTCAGGAAACACAAATTACCATTTTGCCTATACTCCAAGACTGTCCTTTCTTCCCCACACACTGTAACATGTTGTTGTACATAGTCAAATTTGTATTTTGCAAGGGACTACCACATCTTGACATAACAGTAATGCCCAGTCTAAAGGTTACAGTAGCTTTCTCTCAGTGAGAAAGTGTACATGCCATGTCCTGTTTCTCTCACTCCCCACACAGGAGTAGCCAGAGACGGTCAGAAGCATCTTGCTGGAGCAATGCTGCTGATCACATCTTCAGTAAGAAAGAAAATATGTGCCCCTGGATGTTTCAGTAACACACTAGTTTGTGTTTTCCATACAAACATGTTAATTTTCAAATCTGAACTCTATCAAAATTCTTTTTCCTCTTAATTTTCTTCTCTTGCCCCACCTTTTGCTTCCGTCAGCTTCTTGATTCCTTAACATCAGCAGCATCAGGCCTCCAAGAGCCAAGGGAGGTCAGAGGAAGAAGGCAGACAAATGCATCCTGTAATTTTCTTTGGCATCTGTATTATGTCTCACTGGAAAATAGTTAATTTCCTTCATAGCAGCCCATATAGTGTTGTGTTTTGGATTTGTGACTGAAACAGTGTTGGTAACACACCAATGTTTTGGGTGTTGCTGAATAGTTCTTGCATCAGGCCTTTTCTGTTTCTTGTTCTGCACCCTTAGGCAGCCAGCTGGGGATGCACAAGAAGCTGCAAGGGAACACAGCCGTTCTAGAACAGCTGACCTCAATTGACCAATGGAGTATTCATTGACATATGATGTGCTCAGCAACACAGGTCAGGGGAGGAGGAGGAAGCTTTAAGGCATTCAGGTTCACGGCACCTGTACACCAAAGTAGACATGACACGTGCTGAGGTGCTGCTTTCTGTGACAAAACAGAATTGAAGAACATACCTTTTTTGTTTGTTAGTTTTTCTATCTTGCATTAGCTGTCTTAAGTACGACCTTGCTAATTTATGTGAAAGAAAGTTTACCATCGTATTTTAAGAAGCAAGAAAAGCCTCATTCTTGTTAACAGCTGATTTGGACTTAGAGTTGCAAAAAACAATTGTCCTAAGAAAGATAACCAGTGTAGGCAGTGTTACTCAAGGCTGCAAATAAGGCTTTCCTCCATTGTAACAAATAATAGCAGTATGAAATTATGAAATTTTTGAGTAAGAACAATAAAGCCCAGTGCTCACATCAGCACAAAACCACCGAGAAAGACAACCAAGATTTAAAAAGGCAGATATCTGAGTTGTTGCATAAAGGGAAAATTGCTAATAAAAAAAAAAGAACTCCAAGAAATGGTTCCACTCCTGACATTTCTTATCTCTGAGAATGTATGCAAGAGAAAGGAAGAGAAAGGAAGTACCTGTTAATGAAATCAGTTAAATAGAACATTTTAAGCCGCCTTTTTCACATTGGAGTCTGGAATACTTTGTTAATCCCTGCCCTGTAACCAACGAATTGAATTCTAGAATATTAAATCCTTTTAGATAGCAATAAACTCTTCCAGTCCAAGGAACAAGTCAGCTACATAGCAAAAATAGAAAAGGGCTGAGAGAAGTAAAAAAGTAAAAAGTTCTGACATGAAATATGGACTGGGTTTTGTTATTTCTCTGCAGTCCTCTTGACAGACTTAACAAGCTTATTAATTTCTCACCTTCTTTAGCATTTCTTTGAAAAATATTTTTTAGAAGTATCACAGTATGCATCATTAACAAAGCAGATGTGTAGTGCTAGCTCTTGAATCATCCATTACCAGCCCACCCTTGACACACCCTCCCATCATTTCCATCTGCTACTCAATCTTATGACATGGATCAAATGACTACTGACATCTTAAAGTTTATCCATTCTCTTCCAAGCACAAATAAAGAGACTCCAAGTGCTTAAAAAAACCCAACACTGCAGTCATTATTCTAGCAACTTTGACATGCCAGCACAGTGTTCTTTAAAATAATATTAACTAGGGAAAAAAAGATACAGCTTCTAAATCTTCATGTGTGTTCTTGCATTATCATGTCACAATATACATCGTGTCAGTAGAATTAAACTAGAAGGTAGCTGGAAAGTAGGCTAAAATAATCAGCTCAGTTTGTTTATTTACAGCCCAGATGTATACTGAATATCAAAGAGACAGAGGCCACAATGAAAATTCATATTGGAAGTTTGACACATAAGGCAAACAATTTCTCCTAATAACAGGGTTGTTTCTAGTTCACCCACCAAACAACATCTTGGCTCAGCCCTGTGGCTGGATCAAGTCAGAAAAAAGAATCTCTAACAATTTTCCATACTTCCGTTTACAATAATTCTCTCATTTGCACCAAAATATTTTGAGAAAACTTCCCAAATATTTGCTTTATACTTTCACTTGGAATAATAATTATTATTTGGTGCTTTATTAGAAGCTGACAAAGTAGTATTTATGGCAACTTTATGATATTTAGGATGAGTTTCCAAACAGTCCATCTAAACTGAGAATGGATGAGTACTGACTCCTTTACATGGCAATAATACATTTATAGGACACAAAGAAGCTTGAAAGTATTCATATTTGGACATGCTCCACTTTCACTATGGAGGTTAGTTGTTAACACTGACAATTGTGTTGCCATCACCATGGTTTAACTTCTATGCCTCAAGAACTGATACAATCACTCCCACCTATCTATGTGTGTGTTTGAGATTCATTACCACTGCTTATTAGGATAGGTTTCTTTAAATATGGACTAATTTCCTTTCAGTCAGTTCTCTACTTCTGATTCCTGCATATTCTTTACTTCTTTCTCACCAATAACTGTTTTAATACAAGAAAACCATCGAACTGGTAAAATTGTTGTTGCTCTTGGATTCTTTGTTTTTTATTAAAAAGTAAATCAGCCTACGTTATTTACTAACCATTTCAATGCTGCATTTCACTGTAACTAAATCCAATGTCGCTCATTATTTGCACTATGGAAAAAAGGAAAACAAGTATCTTTCAACCCCATAGTTACATCAGACAAACATTTACATGGTCTGGCAATTCTTTTTTGTCTATGAAGCAAATATTTTTAGTGGAAAAATACCCCCAAAACATGTGCAGAATAGATTCTTTGCTATATCTTTCATCAAGTGCTTTAAAATAACTACACAATTTAAACGTGATTATGTATCTCAGCAGAAGTTAAGTATTAACATGCATAAGAAATTCCACAATTCTTAGTGATAGTGTAGTTTAGTAGATGGGGATGGTGGAATTGTTAATGATGTAAGAAATAGTCATGTGTGTTTCTGTTCTATAATCAAAAGGATAAAAATTATGTATTGAAAGCAAATGAAGAGGACGTACTTTCCAGGACATTAATACGGAGAGTTTTCTAGGAAAAAAAATTTAAGTTAGCATATCAAATATTTGCCACAGAAAAACCCTATATACTTTTAGCCTTTCTAATTTAAAAGAAAGCTGAGCTCGAGCGCAGCACTCGCTGGTCCTAAGTTTTGTTCTTGGACCTGTACAATGCTCTAGGTTGGAAAAGATCCAACCATTAACTCAGCACCATCAAGTGCAGCACTAAACCACATTGCTAAGCACAACCTCTACATCTTTTAAATACCTGCAGGGAAGGTGAATTCACCACTTCTCTAGGCAGCCTGTTTCAATACTTAAAAACTCTTTTGGTGAAGGAATTTTTCTAATATCCAATCTAAACCTTCCCTTGGGCAGCTGGAAGCCATTTCCTCTTGTTTTGCTTGTTAAGTAGGAAAAGGTAGGGTACATCTATCCCAAGGTACAAAATCTGGTTGCTAGCCTCAGGACTTTGTGCATTTCCAACATCCTCATTCCAAGTATCGATTTATGAGACGTTATTAGCTGTCTTGATCCTGCACTACTTCAGTCAGAAATTTTCCTACAAGCTCTTGGGTTTTTTTTTTTTTTATATATAGAGTCTCTTTTTTTGACAGTACAAGTTTTTAGAAGAATGTCTGCAGTTAAACAGATGCTCAGCAATGAAGAAAAAATTAAATAAAATAAGATAAATGAAGTTATTCAGAGTCATAGTGATGGTATCAACAGTTTTGAATTTCAGATCAGTTCATATAGGAGATCATGCCAAGAGTACTGCATCCTCTGCTGCACATACAATGAAAACCTCTAGGAATACACACAGGTTTTCTGGGCTTCAGTAAAGCAGAACTGCACTGGCTTCAGCTTCCTGATGCATTGTCAGTTGTGTAGGAGGACCTCATTCAGTAATAATCTCAAATAATATGAAATTCTGTAACAATCTCAAATCATATGAAGTTCAGTAACTAAGCTAAGAACATGTGTCAGGCAACTGCTGACATACTTGTCCAAATGTTCCAAAAATGGTAGTACAAGATTTAACCTTTTAAAGGCAGTTGAAAACTTAAAAAACCAAAAGCTTACCTATACTATTTATATTTAAAAAACTCAGTTTGCTTACTGTTACCCAGAGTTCTTCTGCTAAGTATACTCAGCTATACTTTGCATGGGAAGGAAGCTGAGATGGGCAAATGCAAAAAGCAGAGCTTCTAAAATGAAAAAATGCTTCTTCCATTCCTTAAATTATTATTATTCCTTAATTATGTGGTATCATAGATGTAAAATCTTTTAGGATAAATCAAGGCTTTGAAATAAGTACTTTATTTCCTGATGTAAATGTTCTTTCCTGACAGAGACAAAGAAAAATATGTCAACTTGGGATTTTTTTTTGGTTGTTTGTTTGTTTTTTTTTTCAGCTCCTGAAGCCTTGTTTGGGTATTTCAACAAATTACGTGATTACCAGGAGCCCAGAAACAAAGCCTTTTAATTGATTTTATCCAGCTGCTGGCTAAAAAGACCATTCATATTACAAGTTTTTCCAAAAAAGTCCTGAAATAGGGCTGTGACATTCCAATCACATTCAAAATGTTGGAGAGCTCTGATAGTGCACCTCGGTTCTAGGACATGCACATAATGAAGTAGCTGACAGAGGTTCTTCTATGTCATTTATTTCCCAAAGAGGAAATTAACTTTTTTTTAATGGTAATCCGGATACAATATTTTCTCAGAAGTCTTTACCTCTTACTCTTAACTCCCCAAACCAAGATAATTCAGTAGTTCGTGTGAACACTTAGGCACACACTAAAATACAGATTTGCCCTCTGTATTTCCCTTATATCTTTTGATTTCTGAGCCAGTATCAGGTACTAGTCATTGAGCAAGATTAATATTAACTACATGTCTCTACTTTTGAACAGAAAAAGTCATCAAAGGAAGGATTCATAAAAAATTGAAGAACTGGTAGATTCATTCACCAACAATGTACTTTATAAACCTAAACAAAAAAAAATCAGATTTTTTGAGTTCAAGACTAATAAATGCAAAGCAGTCAAACAATCATTACGAAAAGGTAACATGGGGCACTAAAATTTCTCTATGCATGTCACACATACCTCATATCATATCTCTGATACTCCCATACATAATAGACAGAAATACTGAACTTTTGCACAAACTTGAGGTAAACTTATAGAGTCTTCTGCAGAAACATAATTACCAGTAGAAATGACTGAGCATGTTCAACCAATTCCTTCTTTACCTTTGCATTCTGCAGACCATGACAGATTCTGCTGAAGAAACATTTTAAATCAGGCTAGTGGAAGCTTTCTGCTCTTTTACCTTTCTCTATATAATGAAGATAGACACAAAGAGGACACAAAGGAAAAAAAAATACCAAAACATCATCTCCATTAGGGATTTTGTAACTATTTTTAAATTGTTGCATTTTTATTCTTACAGTAACACCATAAACATAAAAACAAACCAACTCCCCACCAGATATGGAGCGCTTAGGAAAGAACATACGGTTGGCACACTGTAATAATGTCACTATGATACAACAAATTAATGTTCATGAAAGAACAAATAATTACATAGGTACTCTTAGGTTATCACAGATGCAAAGTAGAAGACATCCTCAATGTCAGTGAAGTACATTTTGCCTTTTTTTTGACTACATACACTAACTTTTTTCATTTCTTCCACTCTTACCAGCATGCAAAAATTGCGTGACTGAGATTTTCAGGACATTCATAGGGTGAAAAAAATCTCTCAAAATTTCCTCAAAGATGCTTTTTCTGTTGACCTGACTTTTCTGTTGCTGTAACTAGTAATCTTTGCAAAGATTTCTATCACCAGGTCAAGAAAACAACATATTCTGTGGAAGTCTGGCTGAAGAAAAAGTGTGTAAAAAAAAAAAAATCCTTGTTGCAGTAAGACAAGTAAAGATAATTTTGTGGTTATCTACTACATGCAATACATGGAACATTTAATGTAGAAATACCAGAAAGTCTTTTCTGGAAGTGAGTTTTACTGGAATATGTGTGACTTTTGTGGAATATATATATGGAATTTTGTGACTTAACTGATTCACAAATTGCATTGAGTCAGCAGGGGCCGTCAAAGGTCATCCAGTTCAAAGACTAATAAATGTAAGCCACTCATAAAAAGACATTAAAAAAAAAAAGTTAACTCTAGGCACTACAAGTTTCATTGAGGAGGACTTTGTTGAGTTGAAGAAAATCATTCTGCTATTTCTCTTTGTCAGCAGATGACACACAACTCACCACTTGTCAAAACTCTGTATAAAGCAATATTACACCTCCAAAATGTTCTTTTTTAGAGTTGTGAAACTGCAAGTAGTTCATGGACTGGTTTCTGGATTAATCTGTGTTTTTACACTCTCTCTGTGGATGGAGCTGAATAACATAATAAGCTACCCAAAATGTAGGGAAAATAAATTACATACATATAGGTGTGAAGCAAAACAAAATATTCTATCATTTAAAGTTATAGAAAAGAGTGATATTGAGAAACTGCACAATAGAATGAATTACCACTTTGGACAGACATCTCCAGTTGCATGAATAGGAAGAAAGAGTAGATTCTGATCTAAACATTATACAGTTCTGCTACTGTTGCTGTTATGCTGCTCTAGAAACTCACAAATTAGAATTTAGAGTTGCATTAACTTTAGCAGGCTCTAAAAACCAAACCAAACCACCATCAACAAAAAACCACATTTATGTAAGCAGATGGTATCTAGACTTTTAGCTTCCTTGAAATTTTTTATTTTCCTTCAGATAAACTTTCAGAGAAAGTTGAACTAAATACAGTAACACAAACAAAGAAAATAATATTCTATTATAATGCATCTAGACATTATTCCGTGATGTACTTTAACAAGTATTCCTGAAAGATGCTAAACTATAAGTAAAGAAATTTGAGTGGGAAGCTTTTATATATCAAAACTGATTTTTTCAAGTGATCTTTTCCAGGGTGTTATTTTATTACAATATTTTTATATTGTTTAAAAAAAGCAAAAAAAAAAAAAAAAAAAAAAAAACCAAAAAAAAAAAAAAAAAAAAAANAAAAAAACCACAAACAAACAAACAAAAAAAACCAAACACTAAACTTGCCTTGAAGCAATCCACTTACTGTTTAAAAGAGAAAACCATCTTTTTTTCCCCTACTTGTTGGGACATCTCTCTTGCACTTCAAGTTGTTTCTAAGCAACCCCATAAACATGACTGTATCCTTAAGTGTATATTATTATGCAGTTCACTTGATCAAGAAAAATTACAAGAGAAAGCTGTTTCTGCAATTCACACTAACAAGAATTACATTAAGAAAGCTTCTGAATACTTCATCATGCGCTTTGAAATTGCATCCCAAGGTACAGAAGCTATATCCTTTTACTTCACTGAGATTGAACTACTGCCTTAACAAGGTTTTGATACATTACATGTTTACTAGTGATGACTTTAATTTTATTAGGGTGTTCTGTTTACCCACCCATAGTAAGAAATCCATGTCAGAAAGTCTTTGTTCAGAATAAAGTTCTACAGTAAAATAAATAAATTTGATATCACAACAATTTCTTTGTCTTGTTTGACGTGGAGAGATGATCATACTGGTTCATATGAAACTGTATGTAGCCCAGTATCCTCTCTGATGACAGCTGGAAGGAAATTACATTAGAAAGGGTCATATAATTTCTTTTTGCATTTTTTTTTTAGTTTTACAATTAATTTATATTTTCTGTCCAAAAATACTCCTTTTTAGCTTTTTAAAAACACCTAGTAATTACATTTTTCTCTATGCCTTTCTGAGTAATCCCTAATATCCATTTAACTTTTCAACCACTGCTGGTTATTGAGTTGATTTCTGCAGAAAAATACCCATAATAATGTCCAGGTTTTCTATTCTGAGATGAAATAAATTAATAACCCCCCACTATTATGAAAGTATAACTATTTTTTCCTATGTGCATTTATCAATACTTGTCAATACTGCTAGGTAAAACGTACTATCTTTTGAAACAATTTAAGATCAGTTTGGTGGAATTATTGACTTTATGCAGTTTAAAATATTTTTTTTTCCAGCAAAAGAAGTATCTATGAAATCATAAGTTAAAGATATCTGAGAACCGTCCCTGACACAAACTTTGTTTGCACCTTTAGGTTCATAGTAATTTCTTAAAGGAGAAAAATTGCAAAACTACAAAGTTCTCCTACTTCTTTACCCTCAGGTCAAGAGGTAATTAGAATGTCTACCACTGTGAATGAGATACATGTTTTCACCAACTTCTCTCCTCATAATTGAGTACACCAGGACAGAGCACAACCTTCTGAAAAGCAAATTAACCGAGTTCTCTGTCACCTAATCACTGAACTTGGAAGAGATCCCTGGAGATTATCTAGTTCAGATCCATTGCTCAAGCAAGCTCAGATAGTAGCTTCCCAGGAGAATGTTCAGTCAGGAGATTGCACAGGCTCTCTAGGAAACTTTTAGTAAAACTGTTTTGGTTTTTTTCAGGTGCAATTTCATGTGTTTTAATACATGCACACTAGTTTTTATCATGTCACTGGGCACTAATGAGAAAAATTAGGTTTCATCATTAGTAACACCCCTGAGAGCCATTTATACACATTGACAACTGAGCCTTCTCTTCTGCACACTAAACAGTTCCAGTTCTCAAACTTTCCCTTTGTATCACATGTTCCTTTTCCTTAATCATCTTCATAACTCTTTGCTGCCTTTGTTCAAGAACAGCCATGTTTTTCTTGCAGGGAGGAGCCCGAAATGCACACCATATATGCTTTCACTAGGGCTGGAATGAGGGAAAGGATCACTCTCCTAGAAAAATTTTCGGTGCTTTTCCTAGTACTGTACAGCATGCTTTTGGCCTTTATTGCTTCAAGGACACTCTTGACTCATTTTACCATTTTACCCTAGCTACATCCCAGATGGTAGCCTCCAGAGTGTACTTTGAGTAGTTTGGTGATTTTCCTGTCCCTTATAATAAGATCTCCTGACCCAGCCAGCAGCAGACCCACATTTTCCTTAGCCTTCCTTTCACTGCTGATATCCCTGGAGAAGCCTTTCCTGTTGCTTCAGATATCTCTCACCAGATTCAGCTGCAGATGGGGCCTGCTTTGTTAACCACAGATGATGTATCTGTATTTCACCTGGGTAACTTGTATGATTCCTCCCAACATCTGAGCTTTACCAGCAGCTCTTTCTTCATCTGTGCAGGCTCTGGCCACATCTGCTTGATTACCCTTTTGTTGGTCTGCATTGTTCTTGAGCTTGGCACATGTCTTCATCTTACACAGAGTTCCTTGTTTTGCAGCTGCTCTCTTAAATGAGAGGCAACTCCTCACCTAACTGGCCTGCACTTCTCAAAGAGCTAGTATCCACCTATCACAGCACGGAGTAGTCAGGATATATCAGGCCTTTACCTGCTGTCCTGTCAGACAGTCCTCAGTAAAATATTGGCTATGCTGTGGTAAGTCTATCTCAATTTCTCCTCTTGAAACAGAATTATTACCTACACCTAATTACTTGCAATTTGGGTGAGAAGTGATGCAGTCCTCATTTACACAGACACATTAATGGCTAGTACTTAATTATTTGAATTAAATAGAAACCAGAATAGCACAGTGCATGTGGATAAGAGAGAAGAGCAAGGAATTGAATTCTTTTAAGCAGAGATCCAGTTCTGTATCCAGGATAATCCTCAGTGAATGACTCACCAGATCTCTCCTACATTTGTGTGAAAAGTTTCAGTCTTCATAACATTACGTCAGCATGAACACACAAGCTAATACAGTAAGTGCCTACAATAACAACAATGAAGTGCTATAGTGCAGGACATCATCTGCTGCAACATAAATTCACCAGTTTTGAACTTGTATAAGGAAGACCCAGGAAGAGAGGGATAGACTCTCATTGTCTACAAAATGCTGTGTACAGCAGCAGCAACTCCACTAAGTCTCACTAGAGACAATGATTCAGCAACTACTCCCTGCAGTAGCAATATCTACCAGAGAGGTGAGCAACTCCTATAATTTCCTTAATTTGTCATACAGTGGTCCAAGCAGCATACAACTTTGTAGTTCTGACATACTGAGTTTGGTATTAAAAAACACAATGATGTATTGATATTAGCATGCATTGTAGGAGCTGATCATATAGAATGTTTGCACATGGGGATGAAACAATACATATTGAATACTTCTTTGGATAGGGTGGGCAAATCCAGACACTTCTACTACTTCATCATAGGTTAACTTACACAGTGGCAGCAGAACTGCAACTTTCATCACTGTCCAGACAAGACTGGATGGAGAAAGTTTGACAAGCATACATGTTTCAGGGCATCACTAAACCTTCTCTCTACCCTGCTGTGCTGCAGTTATTAGAGGCCAAAACAGGCAAGGGAAAGATAGAAAAAGTAGCAAATATACAACATTGGTGTTTGAGTTGTGAGCAGCATGGACGTGACAGTATTTTATCAGTGCATTCTGACTAGTGGTGGGGAATCCCTGTCTTCCTGTGTCTTCTCAGTGTCTTTGAGCCTTGCCATATCACCCAGGCATGGCAAAGCCATGGGATAGAAGAGAAGGAAAAGGATTTCTCCACGTGTAATAAAAGAGGTACCTGTGAGAAGACTGTTATGCTACTGATGTGAAGTCATGTAGCTGAGTATCAGAACAGAGCCCCATGAACCCTCTAGTGAATAAACAGGTTCAGCTTTATAAATTACACTAAGTGACTCAGCTCAATATGACTCCAAATAATGGCGCTGCTCTGACACATCAAGGTAAAAAAATTATCATCATTATAGGTTATAATACTTTAATATTTTACATTAGACTGCAAAAATGCTTTTATGCTCTTAACATCCACGGGTGAAAGTACTGTGCTATTTAAAGATCATTTAGTTATTTTCTGAATAATCTCATTTAGTTATTTGGAGTTGCATAAAAATTCTAATAGCCCATCTTCTTTGGCACACATGAATATGTCACACATCTTTTTGTTTCTAAGTTGTCTTTGCTTCTGAGGTTCCCTCAACCTAAAATGAATCAGCCTACCCCTACTGGAAATCTGTGCAATTTTTCTCCTAGAAATCTCTCCCTTCACATTTCTTCACTGTGCTGATATTCTGAAATCCAAAGCAATGTAACATGACTCACTTTCAGCTATCATTTTCATCTATTCACTTTTTGAATTTTGATGTTCTGTATTAGCAATTTGCACCTGACATCCCATTTAACCATTAATTCTTATTGCTAATTGAATTTTTTTCATTAATATACTACCAATACTTATTAGAGGTGTTAGCTAGCCTGTCACACTCCAGTTATTACTAAAAATCACTAATGTCAAAAGTTACTATTTTTTATTTGTAAAAGCCAAATCACTCATATTTTGAATGTATTTAGAATGCAGGATATCATTGTGAGGATATTGTAAGATATCCTCACCACCAGGCAATCCTGCTCTTTCTTTTATATGAATGTTCAGCTTTTGACATTTTCATGGAGAACAGTCTGTTCAGTTCTAAAACTGTTACAGTGTGCAAGTACCTTTCACTCTCATTTTGTCTATTGGTGTAATGCTGCTCTTTAAATGCAAAAAAAACCCCAAACCAAAACAAACAAAAAAAAACCCCCAAAACCAAAACCCACTTCAATTTCCTGATCATGACTTAAATGGCATATAAGAGAATATACACACATATTTCTTGTCCTGTATCTTGTCTCCTGTTAAAATAGATTACATTCCTTCTCCACCTGTATAGAGGTTTTAGAGGGATGACAGATTTTTCTTCCTAGTTTCCATAGTAAATATTCTTGTGTGAGTAATTCTTACACACTCAAAATTATTTTGTCACATATCAGTGAATTCTTAACATTAGCAAAATTACAGCTTGCTGACATTGTTTGAAATGTCTGACATTCCAGATAATATTTTCCCTTCTCTCTCATCTTTGATGAAAGTTTGTTTCTTCATGATTTTATGTTTTCAGAGTTATACAAATTATTACTTTAGTTATTATTTTATCCATATTTTTCATGCATGCTTTTTGCTTGGTTTCAAACCGACTACTGCAACACTGCTTCTGGTAAGAAGATCTTCCTCTTTTGTTCCTGCACAACACTGTTAATTCATTATAGTCTGAATCTTCCCTCCACCTTCTGTACATATAGAAAATACATTAATTTTTTTAATTTAATTTGTTTTGGATGGTCTTTTTGCAAATTTTGTTTAGCTATTTCAGTGTATTTTTCAGATTTTCCGTTGCTCTACAACCTTTTATTCTCATATTGCTTCTATCTAAATTATAACAATACAGGACTCCCAAAAGCATTTCTAAGTGCTGCATTGATAATGTCACATTATATTAAATATTAATTGATTTAAATACATCAGCATATTTCTGTAGTATGTAACATTCTCATGAAGAATAGGTTAAAGCATTATTAATTTGTAGACCTTCTTGAAAAGAAAGCCTAGTAATGATTACTGATTTTTAAATTAAAACAATTGTTTCCTATAGGATTCAAACAAAAGCTTATTGTCTCACTCTGAGTAAGAATTTATATAAAGTTTTGCCTTGTGCACAACTTTTTTACTCTTATAAAGATAAACTTGGTATATCACTGTGCAATATCATTTCTTTAATTTCACATCCCTTCAATCTCTCTCAAACCCTACCATTTCTTAACATCTGTCTAACTGCACATACTTTCATCAGTTGTGATATACTTTATAACCCTAGCGAAAAAACTTTTAGATTCTTATTGCAGCTACTCCTGTGTGTCCACATGGCCAAGAAGGCCAACAGCATCCTCACTTGTATCAGAAATTGTTTGGCCAGCAGCAGTGATAAGGATGTACCTCAAATACTGCAGTCACTTTTGCATGATTTTGCTGCACTCTTGTTACCTTTTGCCAAACTATGTAATAAAAAAAAATTACATTGCTTGTAGAATCACAAAACTTTTTTGGTCAGATGAGGCCTTTCAGATCATCACTTCCAACCATTAACCCAGGACCCTCAAGTCTACCACTAAACCATGTCCCTAAGAACCACATCTATATGACTGTTAAATGCCTGTTCTAATACTTGAAAAACCTTGCTGTGGAGAAATTTTTCCCAATAACTAATTTAAACCTCCCCTGGCACAGCTTGAAACTGTTTCCTCTTGTCTTATTATTTGTTACTCGTGAGAAAATATACTTTAGTAATAAGCATCGCTTTCGATGAACTAAAGTGCTTTAGGAAAATATCAGATGCTTCTATGCAAGGAGACTCCTGTTGTGAAGATAGGTCCACAGGAGGTTATAACTGTATATGAAATCCCTTAATGATAACTACATCATTTAATAAGTATTCCAACATTAATGAACTGGAAAAATTGGCATTTTATAGAATAACTGAGTCAACATACTGATTTATCACAGGTTTATCACAGTTCCCATGAAGCTTGCAGAGAAATAATACTAATTCACACAGAAAATAATAGCCCTGCTAAAACAAGAGTAAGAAACTGAATCAAACACAAATCTTTCAGTGTTCTGAACATCTACTTCTTATCTGATTATTGAAGTTTATTTGGTGGCTTATCTCTGTTTTGAGGCTCCTCATAGAGAAGTGTCTCATTATTAATGGTAACAGTACAAAAAGTAAGTTATGGTCTGTGTTTTCACTTTCAATCTCAAGACACTGAACTTCAAGATTTGGAACTGATGCACAGTATTTGACCAAAATATTTGCTTCTCAAGCCTCTGTGTAGTCTGGTTTTCCTCCACTCTCACACAGCATGATAAGTTTCTCATGCATTCTCAGTGTTAAGTTCTTTCTGAAAGAATAATCAGTAAATGTATTAATTGTTATATTTTGTGACTGAGAAAAAGAACAAGCTTTACAGTGGTAATTTACAATTAACAGTGATTGATAGAAACTAGACTCTGCATGTAAAGGGGCCTTGCTTGGCCTAAAATGTTATGATTCATAAAAGATTTATTCATTACCTCCATTACAAATAACTGCATTACAGACAACATACCATTTCCAAAGAATCATAGACTGGTTTGGGTTGGAATGGACTTTAAACATCATCTATTTCCAACCCCCCAGCCATGGAACACCTTCCACTAGACCAGGTTGCTCAGTCCCATCCAACCTGGCCTTGAACACTTTCAGGGAGGGGGCATCCACAACTTCCTTGGGTAATGTGTTCCAGCGTCTTACCATCCTTAGTTTCTTCCTAATAACCAGTCTAAGTCTATCCTGTTCCAGGTAAAGCCATTCTCCCTTGTCCTGTCACCACAAGCCCTTGTAAAAAGTCTTCATCCAGTTTTCCTGTAGGCCCCCTTCAGGTACTGGAAGGCAACTGTAAGGTCTCCCAAGAGCCTTCTCTTCTCTGGGCTTGAATAGCATCAACTCTGATAGCTTGTCTTCATATGGGAGGTGCTCTCTGTGGTCCTCCTCTGAGACTGCTGCAAGTTTCAGTCAGCCCTGAACTGGTCAGGAAGTTGAGTAGGTGATTATTGTAGGTCTCTTCCAACTGAAATATTCTATTCAAGTATATCCCTCTGTAATTTTAGGATTCAAGAGGAACAAAACAGACATCACCGAACTGGCTGAGGGGCAGCCCCACAGAACCCTGTGATGTGTCTGGGGAGCATCATTGATGACACTAACCTCACTGCTCTTGAGTAGCTGCAGGCTCTGCCCTGTCCAGAGCTCTGAAAGGTGCACATGTGTTGTATCCAAGCTATGGCAGGACGTGGACCTATGCTGGGAGAGCTGTGTTTGGGTAGACCCTTGGGCTGGCCAAGGCTGCAGGTCCCACATGTGACTGTGCTGTGGCTTTCAGGCACAAGGAAGCTGCTGGCACCTTTGGCACCAACACCCCTGTGCTGGGTTACACCCATCCTGGATGGGAGTAAAAGAATCCAGCCCCCCAGGTGGACAAAAGAAACTTAAGCCCGGGGGGGGGACTTGGCTCCTCCCCTGCCAGGAGAAAGGGGCGGATGGTCCCCTGACTCGAAACTGGTATATTCCACTCCCCCTTCCTGTCCAGCAAGCCTGTAAAAAGGGCACACATCTCGCTGCTCACTCTCTTTTCTGCCTCGTCCGCCCAAAGAGATCATTGCTGCTGCCACTGCCTCCTGCACTTGACCGTGTGGCTGGGGTGTCCTTTATCCCAACTGAATCCACTGACATCCAAGGGAACACAAAGCCATCCAGGCTTGGTTTTGTATATTTTCCCCACTTACCCGCATCCCTCACCTCTGTGAACCCCCCCGTTACTGAGATATATATATATATATACACACACATATATATACACACAAAATTACTCTTTCTTTCCATTTTTTGTAAAAAAGAAAAATTTACTTCTCCTGCTTCCAAACCGACTTCAGACTATTTCTTTCACGAATTTACTTTCCCTCTCCCCTACCCTTTTGGTTTTTTTCCTTTCTTCTCTCTCTCCACCCTGCCGAGAGAAAGGGAGAGGGGCAGGGGGAGGAATTTCAATCTATTATCATCCGAGCTCCTAAACTCCAGTCAGAGCTCAAACCACCATAGCCCCACAGCCAGTTCACCTCCTGAAGGTGCTCTGTGCTAGCTCGAGTCACGCTGGCTGTCTGGGGAGAAGTGGAATGACAAGCAGGTGTGGAGGCAGTCCTCAGGGCTGGATGACAACTTTGCAGCCTGCAAGGAGTTACTTGGGGAGAGTCTTGACTTCCCTCTCCTGCTGCTCTTTGCCTTTGCACTCCTGGCACCAGAAAAGCTCAGCTATTTTGCACCTTTCTCTTGGCAGAACACGATATGGGGCACTGCAGAGCTCGGGAGTGGAGCAGCTCTGCTGCCAGGGCCAGCAGCAGCCAGGTGAAGAAAGCAGGATGGTGGGAGGCAACAGCAGACAGCCTGTGCCCACCTGGCTGGGGGAGGTGAACAGCAGCCTATGTCAATACCTACTGTCGCTGCTTCTGCTTCATCTCCACCTGGCTGTGGTCTGCCATGACAGCTGCCTGCCCACTCTGCAAACAGCCTTTCCATTGTGTCCTGCACAAGGTGAGGTGGACAATGGCTACTGAGAGTATACGGTTGCTTTATCTGCCCACTGGCAGGAGACTGCAGCCAAGGAATGGGTGCACAGCGATCTCCTGAAATGGCACTACCCCTACACTGGGGGCCTGAACAGTGATCCCACTGCTGGATGAGGCACCATAGGTCTATGGTACTCCAAAACCACTGTGCAGCAGCATGCAGGGCAGAGCCCAGCCATGCCACCTGTCCTCTACATCAGCATGGTGGTGCTGCAGCCTCTGTACCTCAAATACTCTGAACAGAAGCTCCAGGAAACATTTGGAGGCCTCCAGGAACCAGCACTGGCCTGTCCAAGCCCTCTGCCAGGCTGAGGGTCTTGGAGGCCTGAAGGGGATTCAACACAACCAGCATGGCTTTATCAAACAGTCAAAATACATTAAATAAGAGACTCAGTAATTCCTTTCAACCAATCCTTAGAGTGCTTCACATACATGTGTTAAAGCTTTCCTTCTTTTGTCTGCCTTTTCCTGCTTCCTGAGTTTCCACCAATTATCACTTTTACTGTTTCAGCTTTTTATCCTGAAGTCTTAGTATTTGCAGCAAGTATGCACATGCAAAAACTGAACTCCTTAATTACACTTTCCTAATCCAAATTTTCTTTTTGAAAGGTGTCCATCAAAGCTGAAAATAGAACTCAAGTGTGGAATTCTTGGTGCAACTTGCATAATGCATATTTCTTAAAAATACTGTTTTCAAGGTCATTCATAAAATGGCACTGAACTTCCAGTTCTTAATAAATTCAGTTTGAGCGACCATAGTGACAGATTGATACAGTTTTTATGGAGTAGGCCCAGCACAATTACTTTTAAACACAGAAAATAAAGCACTACATTTATCATTTTAATTTATTTATTCATTCATTAATTAAAAATGCTCTCAGATTTCCAATTACAGTTATGACTGTGCTGACTAAAACATTACAAACAGCCACTTCATGCAGAATTAGAAAGGTAAATAAATAGATAAATGTATTAAAATTATATATTGCACAGCAGGATTTGTGCCTCTTTAGATAATTAATAATATAGCAAATGCAGCAATTAAAAAAACCCCCCCCCAAAAAAACACCCAACAGCAAATAGAGGCATATTCAATGCTTTCAGTAACTAATGTCTCTTCTCCCAGAAAAAGAAAACTTGTAGAATTAAGTGGTGAAGAAATCTATTAAACAGCAATTTACCTCTAATACAAGAATGCAGTGCTTCAATCAAGAATTTTTCTGTTTTCTTCATTTTAATAAGACCTTCACCTTCCCATTCAAAAACAGAAGGCTCACTGATCCAGCTGAAGGCCAGAAGAAGACAGGCTTGAATACCCACAAATGAGTGCAAAGTGCACCTATCCATGCTCTCAATGACAAGTTTAAGCAAAGCTGCTGCTCAAATTTCTTTAATATTCTGAGTCATGAATTAAAAAGAAACAGCAGACAGTTGCCACAAAGCGCTGAACAGAGACTGAAGTAGAGGGCTTGCCTGTTTTCATTTCCACTGAGTACAGATTTTCTTTGCCAAATGTTAGTAGAATACAAAGCAAGGTGCAAGTCCTTGGCTTCTATACAGCTTGAACTGAAAAGAACTGTTGTACATCTTCACAGTAAATGCCTTTATTTTCTGCTCCTCTGCCAAGATAGTAGGCACTTCTGCCAGTTCGTTTTCACAGTATGTTTTCCTGAGCCCTTGCTGCTTTGCAATCGTACAACTTCAAGAACGGAACAGCCTATTGTCCCTTATGCAAGAAACCCAGAGCACAGGGGATATAAAACAATGTAAAAATAAATGCTTACCATAATGCTTTCATGCTCCATTGCTGGGAACAGATGTTTTTTCTTTCTGCACAAAGACTATGTGTTCTCCCACAAAGTAATACGACTTTCAAAATGATACATCTAAGTATACACACATAGGTCCTGCAAATTCAAGGCTGAATTTACATTGTTTTGAAGATTTCTTTATTTTAATTGTTCCTCCTTTTATGGCTTGACGTTACAAAAGCATATTTACAGCTTTATCTTCCTATGCTTCCTGAGTATCACAAGAGTTGACTTTGAAATTTCCTTCTCTTCAAAGGCAAATAGCTACAAAGACAATAGTTTTCAAATAAACAATTGTCTTCCAAAAAAAGCTTTTTTCAAAGGTCAGTGCCCTTACAATCAGAAAAGTGCATAGTTGTACAAACAGAAAATATACTTGCCTATCTCAAAAAATTCAGAAGTAACATTTGCTCTGTTCTAGACTAGGTTTTAAACCAGTATGGTTAGAATTGTGGATATTATCAAAGGTAGTCCAGAATACTAAATGTGAGGAAAGGGGTCCAAAACACTTCTAAAATGGCACCCAATCCTAGAAGAACTGAGTGCAGTCCAAGGCAGCTGCACTCAGTGGAAGAGAGCCAAGTGGATATTGGAAACAAAATTACTATAATGGATTAACCACATCCAAGGTAGTACTGAGATTTTATGTTATGTCCAATAAAGCATTAATTCAGATGGAGTACAAATTTCAGAGAAGGATTAAGAAATGAAATCAGTGGGCCAAATTAATCTCTAGAGTTATGCATCTGACGTCAAGTGAGCAAGGAAAATCTTGTCTATTATTTCGAACTGAATTGTACCAGCTGAATCTGCACAACACACCTGACAAAATCAACAAATTTATGCTTCCCTTTCTCAAACACATCCATAGAGGAAGATGTCTCTCCAAAGTGGAGTATCAGAGAACACCCATTCACAATTCCCCACTGAAAAGTCAGAAGATTGCACATTCCTCAGTATTCACACCGATTCTGCAGAATTGTAGGCTTTTTTTTTCCCTTTCCTTGTTAAAACAGCTGCTAAGAAGCCACACTTTCTGCTTCTTCAGAGAACATGGTCTGTTCCAGCAGTCCACAGTAAATATTTGGCCACATTCCAATCATAATGAGAGGAATGGAATTTAGCTTCTGTTACTCTCTTCAAAAGAATTAGTGTTAACGACTGATAGAATTCAGGCTGTGATCCATACAGTTTGATTATATTAATTTGCTTTAGTTTCACTAACTATAGAAAATTGGGGGTGAAGAATGGGCAGAGGGAGGGGAGGGCAGTGGTCAACTGGTTTTTAGA